>VMDO01017579.1:0-44506 GCA_007922755.1 Pedetes capensis
AGCCCAGTTTATCTCCTGTGAATAGGCATCATTATGTGCTATATTATCCACTATTATAGTTTATTCTGGAATGTCGATGTGAAAAATATAAAAAACTGTTAGGCAACAAACTGTTAGTCAACTCTCTGTCGAGAAGCCCACACCCAGATCTTGGGTATGTTCATCTCTCTCTTGCTCGTTCGCTCGCTCTTTCTCTCCCGCGCGCTCTCTCTCTCTCTCTCTCCCAATGCTTAAATGTACATTAAAATCTTCTGAATAAGTTCTCACATTGATATAGATAGATAGATGATAGCTAGATAGATGATAGATAATCAGTTTCTATGAAATGGGTCTCAGTTTCTTCAAAATCGTGGGATGCAAACCCATTCCAATGCCCATTTTTCATATTCACCAACGTCAGCAATAATATTTGAGTCAAAATTAATTAAATCTCCTCTGATGGCGGACACTCACCTAACGTATTTGCAATCTTTTATTCAATATTGGTTTGGTTTTTACCAGTTTCAACCTGAGCATGCTAATTAGATTTTAGCTTTTCTATCTAAATTTCCAGGCTGCAGCCATAGCACTGTGGCTTCCGATCCCATTAGATCTCAGAAGCTTAGCACGGTCGACCTTGGTTAGCACTTGGATGGGAGACCACCTGAGAATCCCAGGTACTACAGAAGCTTGGGAGAAAGATCTGGCAACCCATGCCCAAAAGTCAATCCACCATTGAAAACCCTATGAAAAACAAAGAAGCACTGACAATAGTGCTTCGCCTGTTGTACATAGGGTCCATATGAGTCAGACACTGACCCCACAGAACCTAAAAACAACACCACCTAAATTCCCATCTAGAATGTAGGCAACATTTATTTACCACCCTTTAGTCCCTCTACAAACAACACTGTGCTTGATATCTGTTTCTATTGTTGTTGCTGTTAGGTGCCATTGAATCAAGTCCAACTCAAAACAACCCTGTGTACAACAGAGTGAAACACATTGCAACATTGTGCCATGTACGCAAAATCGTGGTAAGTTTAGCCTCAGAGATATCAGTAGACATCAAGCATTTTAAGGCTTTGCAGTGTCTGAGAAGTGGTAACAATATTATTCTTTAGGAGGCTAGGAATGCATGACTTAATCACTACGCTGATGACTGAAAGAATAATAGAAGTGTGTAACAGAAACAAACTAATATAGAGAAGACAATAAATTAAAATATACTTACACTAAAGGAAAGCAACAAAAGAAAATAATATGTAACAATGTGACAAAAAAGATTGTAAGATGTTAGATTAAAAAATCAAATATACCAATATTATATTACATATAAATGAGATAAACAGCCCATTAAAAGGACAATATTTTGAAGTTTTCTTAAATAAAAACAAAATTGCTGTTTATAGACAATATTTAAATATGAAAACACAAAAATATTGAAAGCAAAAGGATAAAAAAGAATCTGCCAAAATTAACATGCAAATATTAATCTATCTGGAGCTAGTTTATTTGTTAACAAAGTATTAATGAAGATGTACAGGCATATTTTTATCACGATGAAACATACAATCCACCAATAAATATTACAGTTAAATTTATATTTATCTGCTAACATGACATTGAAATATATTTTAAAAAATAGACTTAGAAGGAAATAAATGCACTCCCACTTGAAAAGTTTATCACATATTTGCCTTTGGTTAGCAAAAGAAACAACCTGTTTTAATGTGGATTTGAGAAATATGATTTGCAAAATTTGCTTGATTGACATTTCTAAACTTCTGGTAACCAAAAATGCATTTTAAATATATATACATGGGATACTAACAAAAACTGATCACATGAATTCATAGCACTAAATTTTAAAGTGTTGAACTCATACAAATAATAGGGTGAGGGCAAAAATAATCAAGAAATTAACAACCAAACAGAAAATCATCAAATGTTTAGAAATTAAACAATATACTTTAAAACATTATATAGTTTAACTAACAAATCACTAAAAACTAACAAATCAGCCTCTAGCAACTAGTAATCTGATTTTTGCCCCTCTGCCTTTATTATTCTTTTAAAAACATATGGCGTATATTTAAATTTATTCAGCATTGTAACCTTTGGTATCACTAATCCTTTTTAGCCTATGCTTGTGAGATTCTGCTGCTGTATGTCTAATTGTAAATTTTTTAATGCCAACCAGCATTGTTCTTTATGAATGTATGAAAATTTGCTTGCCTATTCACTAGTTGACAGGATTTCAGGTTACTTCCAGCTTCTCATTATTATGAATATGCTGGCATAAAATCTTTATTTGTTTCTTGAGTTAATACCTAGGGGTGGAATTTTAGATTAAATTGGATGGTTACTTTTATAAGAAAATGACAAACCATTTACAAAGTCATCATGCAAATTTATATTCAAATGAGCAATACATGAAACATCTAGTTGCACTATCTCCTTAGCACCATGTGGTATTTTCAGTCTTTTAATTTTAGACATTTCATTTTTTCTGAAAAAAAATGATCACATATATAGTGAAAGCTGGCAATGTATTCTGCTTTTTTACATTGAAATAAAACCAGGTGCCATGCACATATCTGTAATCCCAGCAACTGGGGAGGCTGAGGCAGGAGGATCAAAACTTTGAGGGAGTACATCACAGTGGTAGAGTCCTTGCCTAGTATGTTTGAAGCCCTGGGTTCAACCCCAGTGCTGAAAAAAAAGAAGTGGGAAAAAAATATTTCTTTTATCTTCATTTTGGAGGTAGTTTTGTTTTGTTTTGTTTTGTTAATTTTCTTTAATCACTTAAAAATGGCTATATTTTATCTCAGGCCTGGATAGTTTTAGAACACAAGCCTCTCATTATTTTTATATGTTTTCTTCTACATACAATATTACTTTTTCCCTCTGCAATTTTTGAAGTTATCTCTTCACTTGGATTTCAGAAGTTTGACAATAACATATTAAAGTGGGTTTTTCTGTATGTTTTAATCCTTGGTGGAGTTCTAAGTTTCTTGTATTCAAAGATTGTTTTATCTTTTGTTAATTTTGGAAAAATTGTGATTATTGGGTGTTGACATATTTCATTACTATTCTCATTTTTTTCCTACATCTGGAACTCCAATTACACATATGTTAGACCATCTTCCATTGTCCCAATGATCTTCAGTGCTCTGTTGTTTTTGCTACTCTTTTTTTTTTTTTTTTCACTTGGTATCTTGGTTTGGATGATTTCTATAACTGTTAAGTTCTTTGATTCTTTCCTCATTTGTATCAACATTACTGGATTTGGATCAACATTACTGGATTTTTTATATCTGATATGATATTTTTATTTTGAGCATTCATTTAAATGAGATTTTATTGCTTCCTTATCTCTACCTAAATTCCAGTTTATCTATGCATGTTGCCTACATTTTACAATATATATACATATTTTTAATTTTTCATTTTTTGTGGTAGTGGGGGTTGAACCCAGGGCCTTGCACTTGCATGCTCTACAAGAGCTGCACCCCAGCCCATTTATTTATTTATTTATTTATTTATTTATTTTTTTTTTTACTTTTTGAGACAAGGTCTTGCTAAATTACACAGTCTGCCTCTGGTCTTGAACTTGTGATCCTCCTGCCTCCACCTCCCAAGCTGCTGGGATTACAGGCATGCGCCACCACGCCCAGCTACAATATATTCTTCAATGTAATAGTTCTAGTTACTTATATGCCCCTACTGGTTCTGGTATCTATACAGTCTCAGTGTTTGGTCCTGACTACTGAAAATCTTTTTTTTTTTTTCCTTGGCTTTTCTGTCTGTCCCATAAGCTTTACTTGACTGTTGGAGATGGTGTGTTATAACAGTGAAAACTTTGGTGAGTAGTACTTATGCTTATAAATGTATTTGCCACTTTTCTCTTTGACCATTAAGGTGACTAGTAAAGTCAATCTCAGTGGTATTTAAATTAATTATATTGTTATTACAGCTATATTGTCATATTGTTACTACAGCTACCTTTATTGGAAAATAGATATCAGCTTTCTTCAGAGGTGGATCACAAGTGCTTATGTAAGATCCAAGTGCAAGGTCTTGGGTGTTGTAGGGTTTTTCCAAGTGACACCTTCTGCCATCAAAAGGCTTCCAATTGCTATTCTTCCTTCCACATCAACAGACAGTTTTGCTTTTGCTTTTTGTCCAGTGCAAGGCTTGTGGGAGAGTCAAAGATGATTTTAATTTATCTGAAGGCTGTTTAAAGATCTAGTGCATAGGAGCATCAGTGGTTGGGCTTTGTTTTTTTATTATTATTATTACTGCTCCTCCCTGACTTCTACCTTCTATCATGGGCAATGGGAGTCGGGGTGGCATCTTGTGCATTAGGACATTGTGTCCCTCCTTCAGAGATAGCAAACTTCTTTGAATCAGTACAAAATGTTGAATATAATGAAGTTTCTGACTCTTCTGCAGTGCCAGAGAGCTTTTGCCCTTTTGCTTTGTAAAATAACTTTTCTTTGTATGACATATGGCCTTGTCTGAGGAATGTGTTGTGACTATCCCCAGTGTCTGTGGGTCACTACCTGCATGCCAGATTCTCATTAGATCAATTAAATATTCTGCTCTTGATTTGACTGGTATATTTATTTTCAGTCACATGATAATTATTCTTAAATTATCAGAATTCACAATCACTTTTATTTTCCACTTAAGTGTCCTAACTTTATCTGTTTCCCTTCCATCTTCCCTGCCCCCATGTGGAATCAGGACAAACACCTTAATATTATTTTACCTCCTTCTCGTGTATAGTTTCCACCTTCTTCACATTCTCATCATAACACCTGACATGTTATTATTACCTAAAATGACATCTGTGGATTCAGCAAGTTTTCTTTTTTAAAGTCCTTGCTTACTTGTACAAGAAAAAAGTTACTAATTTCACAAAAGATTTTCTCCATGAAGTTTTTATTCAAAGTAGGTTTTTGCATGATTATATATCTGAGGATATTTGTGCCTGAGATAATATGACCACTTATTTAAATAATATTTTGGCTACACATGAAGTCCCAAGTTTGAGTTTGAACTGTGGTCCTTTAACTCTAAAGCCATTGTCTTATTCCATCCAGTGTTTCCGTTCAAGTTGGATATCACATTTGCCTCCTCTTCCCTCTCAAGTGATTGGCTTTTCCTATTTGGAAATTAAAATTTTTTCCTTTTCCTTTGAGGTAAGGCTTTATGAAATACATATGTTTTGTTGTTGTTTGTTTCTGTTTTATCCTCCTCCCCATCTTGCTGGACACAATTCAATTCAGCACATTTACTTTGCCCTTAATTTGGAATGGTTTTTATCATTGTTATTATTACTACTATTTTTTTTTTTACATTATGCTTTCTTCTCCTGGGATTTTATTACATAGAAATTTTAATTCAACTTTGTCACCAATATCTCTGGAACTTTCTCTCACTTTACTTTTGTTTTCCATCCGTAATGTTTTGATAGAGTTCATTGCTATACTCCAGCTTCTAAGCTCCAAAGTGGAAATAGTGAAGGCAATGATTCTAAGAATCTGTGAGAATATGCTCAATGCCTATCCCTCAACAATGGCACACAGGCCCCCCCCCCCCAAATATTTCTCTCTTTTCTGCAACCATTGCTATCTCCACAAGGCTTTTTTTTATAGTTTTGTTTCAGACAAAATGCCTCCTAGTCATATGGCATCCTTACTTTGAGCTCAGTAAAGAAAGCCAGAAACACTTCCTGTTTTGCCCTTTTTTCCGAATAGCCCTCCAACCATTTATTTTCTTAGACATCAAGCTTTTTACTTTACAGTTTTTCTTGTGTGAACAAGAAGATAAAATAAATTGTACATATTTTTAAAACTAATTTCCATCTGCTGTATTTCTTATTTCAACTGCCACCTTTAATTTCAAACTATTTGATTTGAGTTTGAGGTGTTTTTCCTTTCTAAAAATGTAAGAGAATTTTTATTAATTTATCTCAGTAATGAATAATTGGAGACACTATATTCTTAACATAGAAAGGAGATATTAAATGTCTATCCAAATCTTTTTTGACATAATTTGCTTTCAACTCTACTCATAAAATCACTCAAGATGTATTTTTCTCCTGATACTAGTACCTTGGGAAACATTAATCTCAGAATAATTGAGAAGCACTGGCTAAGCTGTTAATTTTAAATGACACATTAGTAACTGTCACTTAAATTGATAGTTGAAGCTATAATTGAGAATAATAGTAAAAAGATAACTTCTTTAGTACTGAATATTTAGTGATTATTAAATTACTAATCTAATGCAATGCTGAAGTTGTTGTTTAACATAAAGAAATAAATGAATCAACTTGAAGTTGTAGTTGTTTAACATGAAAAATAAATGAATCTTATAAAAATAAAAAATAAATGATTTATTTATATTTTTTTCCTTTTTATACAATAATGCTTCATTTTTTGTGTTAACTTTTGCATGTAAATTTAGAGGCTAAATGTCTTTCTCAGAAAATCTTCAAAGTAATGTCAATTGTCCTGAAATCTATATAGCCAGTGAATTATATATCCTAGGAAATATGAAGAGAAAAAACAATAAAGACTCGCAGTTTTTCCCAGGTATCTGTTACATAGGCTCTGTTTTTATGGAAAACCAATTGTTTGTATAATTCAAATATTGTGGGAAGAGATGTAGTTAACTTTCCTTAATTTCACTACTCTGATAATGTTAATTATTTTACATAAAAATGATGTAGGCTTATACTTGTATCTGTGGGGAGGATGGGTAAAAGACAAAGCACAATATTGAAAGAAAAATTTAAAAGAAACAGGAGCGCTGGGTGTGGTGGCACACACCTGTAATCCCAGCGACTCAGGAGACAGAGGCAGGAGCATCTCAAGTTCTAGACCAGAGGCAGTCTGCTTAATTTAGCAAGACCCTGTCTCAAAAAGTAAAAAATTGGGCTGGGGGTGCAGCTCAGTGGTACAGCATGCAAGCGCAACACCCTGGGTTCAACCTCTAGTACCACAAAAAATAAAATAACATAAAATAAAATGGAAAAACTATGTTCATTCAGGCTATCTTTCAGAATGACAAACATTTATTTCCAAGACAGAAAACCCTCATTTGGTTCCAATTAGAATCTAATGGAAATATTTCTAATATTCAAGATGAAATTTTGAATGAACAATGATTAACTCAAAAACTGAAACCCTTTACATATTGTGTGGATCATGCTTTCAAGTATACACCTAAGACAATCTGTGTGATATGAACTAACTAAACTTTCTGCCTATGTTTATAAAACTAAAGTGATACATTACAAATTACCATTTCATTTTACCTAGTATAAAAATAATATCATTTTAGATCAGTAATGGTTGCATAAAAATACCTTTGTGATTTCAGTATTTCAGTAGACCTCATATGCTAACAACTTTAAAAATTGTACTGGTTGTGTTGGCACATGCCTACAATCCTAGCACTTAGGAGGCTGAAGCAGGAGGATTGTGAGTTTTAGGGCAGCCTGGGCTACACAGGACTATGGCCCTGCCTCAAAACAAACATCCAAAATCTGTGAGTCATTTATGACTTTCAGTCATTTATGAGTGGAATATTTATTTGCATAATCAAAAGGGCCTATGATAGTTATTACATTATATTCCGGATGCAAAGTAAATTTTATATTTAAGGCATATAAAGATAAGATTTGTCCAAAACACTCAGAATATAAAATCAACTTCATTTCTAACTTGAATAAATGCTTCTTTCCTCTTATGTAGTGTATTCATACCAACATTTATTTTGTAATTTGAATGAAAATGAGTAGAATTTGTGTAATTTAAAGAATACCTGAAATATAATGTTCTTTCAGATGATATCTTTGAACAACACAGAGATCCCTTTTACTACAATGCTATTTGAATATAAAATACACTTAAATTGTGTATTGTGAGGTAGTCCATCATTCATATATTTCCCCATTTTGAATACATAATTCAATTCAATGAATAATTGACAATTCCCTACTAAATATAAAACACAACCTAGACAGTGTAGTAGAAACTAAAGTGCTAGTAACAGAGATCGTGGTCTCAAGAGCAACAGTGCACATTAATACTCCAGAGAGTTAGCTTGGTTGCTTCAATTTTCTCCTTTCCTTTCTTCCTTTCTTCCTTTCTTCCTTCCTTCCTTCCTTCCTTCTTTCCTTTCCTCCCTGTTTTCCTTCCTTCCTTCCTTTCACATAACATAAACAATATAAACTTTGAGGCTGTTTGTTATTATGGTTTCAGTCCAAGTGTATTGGAGAAGGTATTAGTTCCATATTAAAAATGAGTAATAACTAAAGATATAAATCACTCAAAAAATAGAATTTTTTTCTAGCTTTCACCACACCATCTTGAAAGAACTAATCACATAAGGCAAAGTAGTTTAAAAAAATGCCCATAACTAAAATAATAAAGGTCCACAATTTTAAGTATTTCCTAATATCTATATATAATATCTACAAATATTAACAGGAAGGTTTTGGGGTTTAGCTTAATGGGTAGAGTTCTGATCTGCACTCTGAGGCCCTGAGTTTAGTCTCCAGCAGAGCAAAAACAGAAGGACCTGGCAGCCCATTCCCAAAACAATTCCAAAACTCAGCCATCAAAAATCCTATGAAAAACACAGAAGAACTGACATAGTGTCAGGCCTGGCAGTGTCAGAAAGGGTTTAGTTCTTCTTTACATATGAATTGGACTCAACTCCATGGCATCTAACAAGAACAATAAATCAAACTATAAGTAGTGCTCTGAGCTATAGGCATTTTGAATGGTGTAGTCTTCTTTACAAAGGAAAATAAACATTTGACTTAAAAATTGTTTAAGTTCAGTAAAATGTAGCCAAGAATAATGGATATTAAGTGTGAATTCATACATTTGACATGAATATCTAATTTATTTCTAAGTTGGATGATTGAATGAGCTGGTTATTTGTTAAAGTTCATGCTCCATTTCCATAGTGTTAACCATGGTTGCAAAGAGTCATTTGTGTAGTAATTAACTACAATTCCTAGACTCCTTTGCAGCTAGATGGAGCCATGTGGCTAGTCTTCAACAAAGAAAAAAAGAAGTGGCATATGTTACTTCCAAGATAACAAGAAAAAGAGTCAATATGCTCTCCACTATCTATTCCTTTTTCTGCTGGCTAATAAAAAGTAACAGTCTCCTGACTTCATTCTTAGTATAGAAATCTTTTCAACCTCTAATATAGAACACTTTCTTTGCACTGTTATATGAACAAGAAATATATTTTTATTGTGAATGGGAACAGACATCTTAAGAAGCATTAGTTACAAGAGCTATTACAGTCTTACCTAGTGCAAATTGCTTGCATTGCAAGCCTTGTTGACACTTTTGACCTTCAATATATGTGGCTTAGTTCATTTTATTGATTATTGTTTTGAGATGCACTGAGAGTAACTGGGAATTATTCAACACAAAGAGATAAAGAATGGAGTTGAAGAGTACCCAAAAAATGAAAAGAAAAGTTGAAACTTTATATAGAGTAGTTTCAATGAGTCAGTGAGAAATGCATAGATACAAAGAAAAACATTGTCAGGTGCTGTCTTTTTATGTATAACTCATAGTGACTCTCAGGGTTTTCAATGGCTGATTGTTTTGGGATTGCCTCAGGAGTGGATTGCCATGTCCTTCTTCCATTTTTGTGGTGCTGGGAATCAAACCCAGGACTTCAAAGACTGCAGAGAACCACTACCAACTGAGCTAAATCCCAGCCCATAAAAACATTGTTGTGGTTGTCAGTTGGTGTCTGACTCATAGTGACCCTATATACGACAGACAAAACACAATTGTCAGTGATTTTCTACTATTCATAGGGTTGTCAATGGCAAAAAGTTTATCGGGAGTGGGTTCCCGGGTTCTTCTCCCAAGCCTACAGCACCTGGTGTTCCCAGGCAGTCTCCCATCCAAATACTAGCCAGGCCCAACCCTTAGCTTAGCTTCTGAGATATGACAGGATTAGATGCCACAGTGGTATGGCTACAGGCTGAGGAAAACATTAGAGGCTTCTAAATATTAGACTCACAGGACACTTATCAATTTAACAATCACAAGAAGAAATTTTATAGATCTACAATCATACAGTAAAACAAGAAACCTATTCTAGATTGTCAAAAGCCACAAGTAGATATGAGGCATTATTTTTTCCTGGCACACCAGTGTAAGGTGGAAATCCAATAAAAGAAAACAAATGTAGAAATACAGGGCTCAGAGATGTGAGTAGAATGTTTCCAAAGCTCTTCAGACTATTTGAGAAACTGTATCTAAGCCAACCCATTCAAATTCAGAGAATGTTCTCACTAGGCTAGAAATGGGAAGTTAATTTCATCCTGTAAAAAAAAGCAGGAGAAATGACAGGAAATCCTGTAGATCTCCAGTGAATAGCAATGAAAGGCTTCGAAAGCCTCTCTCTGGAAAGTTAGGCAAATTAATATTTTTGAAAGATTCCCTATAATAACTCTTTGGAGTGTCACTTCTTCATGTGTGATTCAAGGTAAAATCTAATGAAACAGTGATAGAAACACTGCAGGATTTTTAAAAAAAATATATGAATAATTTCATTTCCAAATCATCTTGTTTATGGAATGCAACATATTTTCAGTGGAAAAACATAAACATAAACTTTCATTTCTTTTCTTTCTTAGATTCAGAGTAAAACATTATTCAGTATTCCCAGATAATGGTTTCTGGGAAGAAAGAGTCCATGACAAGCTATGTTCCCTAACACAGAACTCTCACCATTTCTTAATGACTACTCCAAAGTTCGGGCTGGGATTTAGCTCAGTTGGTAGAGCACTACACTGCAGTCTCTGAGGTCCCTAGTTCAATGCCCAGTACCCCAAAAATGGGAGAAGGGCCTGGCAATCCACTCCCAAGGCAATCCCGAAACAGTCAGCCATTGAAAACCCTATGAGGGTCGCTATGAGTCGGACACCAACTCAACGACACCTAACAACAACAACTCCAAAGTTCAGGTGGCATATTTCTGAAGAAGTAACCAGAGTCTGAAGTGTTTGAAACTTATTCTAGAAGCAGCAGAAGTGAAAGTTCAGTACTGATTAACGGCAGTGCTATTTCTCTTAATATATCTTCACATGTCATCTTTCCAATTTCTATAAATTTAAAAGCACAATAAATTTTCATTTGAAAAATAGAATTGGAATTAAATATGCCCATATGTGTGATGGAACCTTTGTATCCTTTGAACCTAACAGAGGAGAAATTCACATGATTCTTTATACTGAATTTCAATAGAATGATAAAACTGAAAGGCTCATCAAAAGTCAACTAGTTTAATGCTTCATTCGATACATGAGGGAATTAAAACCTAGAGAAAGGAGGAGACTTACTCAAGGTTAAACAATAAATCAGTGATACCTAGAATAAAACCTTTCATTTCACTCTCTTTGCATTGTAAGATATTGACTTCTATGGCTTACAAAGTGTTTTCTCTATGGCCATTACTTTCAAATACTATTTAAGAGGGTATAATAATCACCAGGGAAATTTATTTAAGGTGCAGTTTTCTTGACTACGTTGCCCACATATTCTGAGTCACAAAGGGTAGTGTGGAACCAAAGCACTTGTTCCAATTCAGGGAGCCTGAACATTGCTCTTTCCTAAGTCGTGCATATTAAATAAATAATAACTTGCTGTAATGCATTTTTTTCTTGCTTCAGGAAATATTGGAAAATCAGGTTTAATATATTAGCAATACATTTGATAACACTAAATATGCATAGATGCATTGCAAAATTTACTACTCAATTGAACATTTTCATGATTTTGAATATTTCTTTAATTGCATACTATCACCACCAGATTTCATAGCTTATATAGTTATAATTATGAATTATTAAGATTTTCTATAAGATTCACAAATTTTTAGATACTTTTGTACTTATAAGTTAAATAAATAATCCTACCCTGTCCTTGATATTTTAACTCTGAGGTAGGCAATGTCTTCACCAATAAAATTATCTTTTCCATAGAAAATAAATATATTACTTAATTCTCTCAATAAGAAATATTTCATGGAGTCACTCAAGCACCTAATTCAACTCTATAATTCTTAATTTTTAATGGCAGAATCTACAATTACTTTTTTAAATTCTACATAACAAAAAGTTAAAATTTAAATACTGATGCGACCATTCAAGAGTTTCTCATATAAAAATCTATAATTCTTCATTAAAATCTAGATTCACAGCATCTGGAAATACAAATGCATACATCTAGTTATCGTTTTCAGTCAGATAGCATTATGATAGGCTAGTGCACATTTTCTAGGATATGGTGGCAGAGGTTATTATCCTATGTGCTGGTATGTTACTCTAAATCATTAATACCTAGAAAATTTTATGCAATAAAGTCATAAGTTTCTATGTAAACAATAAGAAACAATTTAGTTGCATTCATTGTGCTTTAAGAGGTATTGTATGGTTTATTATTTTTTTAAATTCTGGGTTTCATCTCAAGTCAAATAATTACCCTATATCTTAATAAAACTGAAAATGTAATGCATTATAGTACAGGGTAGATATATAAAAATCATTTTTTAACCAGAACTACTAGATCATAAGTACTGAGCTTTAGCTTAGTAGGTAGAATGCTGCTCTGCACTGAGGTCCTGGCTTTGATCCCCAGCTATGCAAAAGTGGGAGAAGGATGTGGCAGCCCTCTCTTGGACCAATACCCAAGTAATCCACCATTGAAAGCCCGATGAATGAACCACTAAATTTAACTATGAAGGAAAAATATAAGCAGAGTAGAAAGAATGAGGGATGGGGCAAGCAAACAGAAGCTAAAGTGTGGGCTGTGGGAAGGTGAGGGGAAGAAATGTAAAGGGATAAAGGGGAGAGGATAATCTTAACATAAATGATGCAACTTCATGAGTAAACGGGAAAAATCAAGGAATATAATCCATAAATGCATATAACTTTTACTACATACTAATCAAAAGGTTTCATAACTTTTTAAGTTGCTGAAAGTATAACCGAAAGTGCTGTAATAGTTGCACAATGGAAAAAGCAAATGCTGTAATATTCTGTACTCCACCAACATTTATCAATAAAGGGAAAAAAGCAAAAAAAACATAAGTATTTAGGGTTGGATGAGTAGAATCTGACTCGATGGTACCTAACAACAACAACAATTTTAGAATATTTTCATCACATTGATAATAGATCCCATATCCATCCTTGCCTCCTCAGACCTTGGAACTATTAATCTACATTTTCTCTATATTTATTTGCCTACTCTGTACATATTATATAAATGGTGTCATAAAATATGTGGTCTCTCTTTTATGGCTTCCTTTTTTTACTAAGCATATATATTCAAGATGCATCCACACTGTATCATGTATCAAGTTTCATTTCTTTTCATGATGAAAAATATTGCATTTCCCTAATGGCTAGTTATGTTGAGTGTCTTTTCATGTGCTTATTGGTCATTTGTATGTCTTTGTTGGACAAATGTGTATTCAAATCCTCTCAATTTTTAAATTGGTTTGTCTTTTTATTGTTGATTTATATAAGTTATATATTTTGAATCTAATTTTCACATCAGATATATGATTTTAGAATATATTACAGGTTTCTTTTCACTTTCTTGATGATGTCTTCTGAAATAGGGTATCTTTAATTTTGATAACAAAAAAATTTCTCTTTTGTTGCTTTTGTTTTGGTATCATAAGGAAAAAAGCACTGTATTGTCCAAGGTTGTGATGGTTTACTCTCGGAGTTTCTTCATTAAGTATTATGTTATTGTTTTAGTTCTTATTTTTAGGTATATAACACATTTCAGTTAATTTTTATGTATAGTGTGAAGTTAGTCCAAATTCTCTGTTTTGAATGTGGAAATCCAGATGTTTCAATACTGATCATTGATTTGTCTTGGTATCCTCAACCACAATCAGTTGACCATTAACAGGAGGGTCAATTCTATTTCATCAATCTACATGTCTATTCTTATGTCAAAGCTATTCTTTTTTATTACTGAATTGTACATTAAGTTTTATAGTGGTACATATGAGTCTTCTATTTTTGATTTTTAAAAAGTCTTGTCAGTTATTCTGGTTCACTTGTATTTCTAAATGAATTTAGGAACAGCTTGTCAATTGCAGCCCATAGAAGAAAATCATCTGGGATATTAACAGGGATTGAGTTGAATCTGTAGATCAGTTTTGGCAAGCATTCTATTACTGTGTACTGAAAATGAACAAAAGAAAATTAAGAGAATAATTCTATTTATAATAGAATCAAAAAGAATAAAATACCCTGTGATAAGTTTAAAAAAAACGTAAACATGAAACTTATATTCTGGAAACTGCAAAAAAAAAAGTTAGAAGAAAATTTAAAAGGCCTAAATAAAAAAGATATTTCTTACTTATAAGTCACATGACCTAGTATTGTTAACATGGCAATTCTTCCCAAATTGGCTGAAATTGTTAACATGGGCTGAATTCTTCCCATATGTATGTATATGTATGTATATGTATACATATACATATATATACATATATATACATATATATAAGTATATGTATATATGTACACATATATATGTATATATATAAGTATAAGTATATGTATATCTATACATATACACACACACATATATGTTGCTGTTGTTAGGTGCCAGCCAGTCAGGTCCAACTCATAGCGACCCTATGTACGGCATATCAAAGCACTTGCCAATTCTGTGCCAGGCAAACGATCTTATTGATGTTTAAGCCCATTGTTGCAGACACTGTGTCAATCCATCTGGTGAAGGGTTTTCCTCTTTTGTGTTGACCTGCCACTCTCCCAAACATGATGTCTTTCTCTAGGGATTGATCTCTTCTGACTACATGCCTGAAATATGGAAGACACAGTCTGGCCAGTCTTGCTTCCAAGGAGCACTCTGGTCACACTTCTTCTAGGACAGATCTGTTGGTTCTTTTGGCAGTCCATGGTATATTCAATAGACTTCTCCAGCACCACAATTCAAAAGCATCAATTCTTTTTCTGTCTCTCTTGTTCAATATCCAGCTTTCACAACCGTATGATGCCACTGAAAATACCATGGCATGAGTCAGATGCCCCTTCGTCTTCAATATGACATCTTTGCTTTTCAATACTATAAAGAGATCTTTTGCTACAGCTTTTCCTAGAACAATGCGTCTTTTGATTTCTTGAATGCTGCTTCCACGGGTGTTGATTATACAGCCAAGCAAAGCAAAATCTTTGACAACCTCAATCTTTTCTCCATTCATTGTGAAGTTGCGTGCTGACCCAGTCGTTAGGATTTTTGTTTTGTTGATGTTTTGTCATAACCCATATTGAAGGCTATGATCTTTGATCTTCATCAGTAAATGTTTTAAATCCTCTTCACTTTCAGCAAGCACAGTGGTGTCATCTGCATAACACAGGTTGTTAATGAGTCTTCCTCCAATCTTGATGCCACGTTCTTCCTTATAAAGTCCAGCTTCTCAGATTATTTCCTCAGCGCATAAATTGAAGAGGTAGGGTGACAGTATACAGCCCTGACTCACACCTTTCTCAACTTTAAACCACTCAGTGTTTCCTTGTTCTATTCGAACAACTGCCTCCTGGTTCATGTACAGATTTCTCATGAGCACAATTAGGTGTTCTGTTACTCCCATTTTCTGAAGTGTTATCCATAATCTGTTATGATCCACACAATCAAATGCTTTTGCGTAGTCAATAAAAGACAATATCAGTAGTCAATAAAAGACAATATCAGAAATATTCTCTGCTTTCAGCTAATATCCACCTGACATCAGCAATGATGTCCCTAGTTCCCCACCCTCTTCTGAATCCCATTTGATTTTCCGGTAATTCCCTGTCTATATACTACTGCAGTCGCTTCTGAATGATCTTTAGTAGAATTTTGCTGGTGTGCAATATTAATGATATTGTCCAATAGTTTGCACATTCAGTTGGATCCCCTTTTTTGGGAATAGGCACAAATATGGATCTCTTCCAGTCAGTTGGCCAAGTAGCTGTTTCCAAATCTGTTGGCATAAAAATGTTAACACCTCCATCCTGCATCTGTGTGTTGAAATATCTCTATTCGTATCCCATCAATTCCTGGAGTCTTGTGTTTCACCAGTTCTTTCAAGGCAGCTTCCACTTTGTCCTTCAACACCATTGGTTCCTCTTCGTATGCAACCTCTTGGAATGGTTGATCATCTACCAATTCTTTCTTGTATAATGACTCTGTGTATTCTTCCCATCTTCTTTTGATGTTTCCTGCATCATTTAATATTTTCCCTGTAGAATCTTTCACTATTGCCACTCGAGGCTTGAATTTTTTGTTCACTCCTTAAGCTTGAGAAGCACAGACCGTGTTCTTCCCTTTTGATTTTCTGCCTCCAGCTCCTTGCACATGTTATTATAATATTTGTTTTTGTTTTCTCGAGCTGCCTTTTGAAATCTTCTGTTTAGTTCCTTAACTTCCTCAAGTCTTACTTTGTGCCTCTTTTGACATATAATTTGGTCTTTTCTTTTCTTCTTGTCTTTTTAAGAACTTTTTGCTTCCTTGTTGAATGATATCTTTGATGTCATGCCACAACTCTTCTGGTCTGCTATCATTTGTGTCTAATGCATTAAACCTATATTTGAGGTGATCTCTGAACTCAGGTGGGATATAATCAAGGTCACACCATGGCTCTCATATATTTGTTCTAATTTTCTTCAGCTTCAGTTTGAACTTGCATATGAGATGTTGATGGTCTGATCCACAGTCAGCACCTGGTCTTGTTTTGACATTTTGTACAGAACTTTTCCATCGTCTCTTTCCACATATGTAGTCAACTTGATTCCTGTATGTTCCGTCTGGTGAAGTCCATGTGTATAGTCTCTGTTTATGTTGTTGAACAACATGTATTTGTTATGAAAAGGTCATTGGTCTGACAAAATTCTATCTTGCAATCTCCAGCTTCATTTCTGTCACCAAGACCATATTTTCCAACTACTGAGTCTTCTTCTTTGTTTCCAGTGTTTGTGTTCCAGTCACCAGTGATTATCAGTATGTCTTGATTGCATGTTTGATCTATTTCAGATTGGAGTTACTGATAGAAATCTTCCCTTTCTTCATTTGTGGCCTTAGCGGTGGGTGCATAAATTTGAATATTAGTCATATTAACTGGCCTTGCTTGTAGGCATATGGATATTATTCTATCACTGACAACATTGTATTTCATGACAGATCTTGAAATGTCTTTTTTGATGATGAATGCAACCCCATTTCTCTTTAGTTTATCATTCCCAGCATAGTAGACCATACGATTGTCTGACTCCAAATGGCCTATGCCGGTCCATTTTAGCTCACTGATGCCTAGAATGTCAATGTTTATGCACTCCATTTCTCTTTTAACAATTTCTAATTTGCCTAGATTCATACTACGTACATTCCATGTTCCAATTATTAATGGATGTTTCCAGTTGTTTCTCCTCATTTTGCGTCATGCCACATCAGCAAGTTGAGCACCCCGGGGCTTTACTCCATTTCCATCACCGCAGTAGACTCTTCTTTGAGGAGGCAACTCTTCCCCAGTAGTCTTTTGAGTGCCTTCCAACCTGGGGGCCTCATTTTCAGGCACTATATCTGACAGTGTCTCTTTGCTCTTCATAGGGTTTTCAATGGCTAGTTGTTTCGGGAGTGGTTCCCCAGTTCCTGCTCCCTCACACATATATACACACACATATATACTCACATATATGTGTGGGGGGATATGTGGGTGTCATTTCAAGGGAAATTTTAAAAAATTATAATTACTTTATATTCTGCTTTTAATATTTGTAATAGCTGAAACATTCTGAAGGATTTAATTCTCTGTTTTCCTGATTCTTGGTCATGGTGGAGGTTTTGTTCTGTGTTTGGTGGTCTTTGACTCAAAGCTCTGACTGCTCTGATGAAATCCAGTGTTTCCAAGGGTAAATTTCATTAACTTTCATCAGTAGCAAGCCTGAAGCCATTACTACACAACAACCATGCAATTGGCTTTGTCAGAAACCTGGAAATGTTGCCAACCTTGAGCATTTGGATCCTTTTACTGTATTTCAAGCTTACAAAACTATCAGGTTCAGCTCTAACAACCTCCCCTAAGCCCAAACCTAGAATCCAAATTATTGTATGGATATTGGCATTTGCTCTTAGATCAAGCAGTGGTAGCATTTCCTTAGTGCTTAAAGCTTTGTGCTCTAGCTTTGATTATTTTCTTTTGTAGGCAGGACAGGCCTTTGCAGTTTCACTTCATTCTTCCAGTCCAGGAAATCTTAAAATATGTTTTGCTCAGAAATGGAATTGTTTTGTGCAAGAGGCCTTTTGATGCTGTTTTATTTGTCAAACTGACAAAAGCACAAGTGACGTTATGTATTTAATCTAATTACTTTAAATTTAATCTAAATGTTATTAATGAATTCAAAATTAATATATTAATTCATAAATAAGTGACAATAATGCCCAAATATTATGAAGATTATCTAAATTAGTGCCTTCTGTATAAAATATGTTAAATAAGTGGCAATTATAATTACTATTATCAGCGTTAATACTACCCATCATTTATATTAAATATCTAAAATTTAAATTCAGATCTTTGATGAAATAAGCTATTTCCAAGCTTTTATGTTATTTTGGTTGGTCATATTATATGTAGAGATTTCATTTTTTCTTATTAGAATGCATTATACCATATTTTATCATATGTAAAAGCTAAGAAGTACCCAAAGCATTTTAAAATATGACTTATAAATTATTAACTAATATATTTTCATATAATAGATTAAGTGGCATAAAGAATATTTACATTGAATTATTATTGTGGAAAAGAAGATAAAATTTTTACCTAATATGAAAAATTGGCTGATTAATTAATGTACTCAATAAATATTTCTTGAGCCACAATTTGTGAACAGTGTACTTTATGGTATTGTTCATGTTCCTTGACTCAATAATACTTACAGGTATGATTCAAGAGACTAGCATGTCAATGACTTAAGTTTATTCCCAAGATGATAATAATTATAATGAAATGAAAATGGATATCTTTGCCAGCCACAGTGCAAAATATTTTACATGCATGATCTAGTTTAATACTTAGAGCCCCCAATGGATTCTATTATTATCATTGATTTTTCTGATTAGGAAACGTAAGTCTAGAGATTAAAATTCCCAAAGTTACTTGCTTAGAAGCAGACGTGAATTTAACCCTGATTCCCTTAGACTTTAGAGTTCATTCATACACTTAGAAAGTGCTCTTATTCCTCTCTAAAATTAACTTTTATACAGTAATTAAAATGTGTTTCTTATGTTCCCTGAATTCCAAATGGAAAGGGCTATTGTTCCACCTTGCAGAGAAGAGGGATGTCTCAGGGGGAACTGCATTTGAACTAGGCCTAGGAGAGTGAGCTGAGTTGGAGTACGTGGAGGCTGTATGAAGGCATTCCAGACAGAGGGAATGGCTGGAAATAGGCACTGAGACCTAAGAATACTATGGTCTACTAAGAAAATAATGAGTGTAATATGTCTGATGCTTTACTGAGAGCCACAGCAGGTAAGTAATTAGGCTGAGACCAGTTTGTGAAGGCTGTGAGGTCAAGCTAAGGCACTTGACTTAGATTACATGAGCATTTGAGAGCCACTGATCCTTTTGGCAAGAGTACAAATGCGACATGACTTAGATTTTAAAGAAATAAGAATAACAGCATCCTAAAAATGGAGAGCTAAGTTTTTATACACAGGTAGAGAAGATAAAAGATTATTGAAATGACATAATTAAGAAGAGAAGAGATTATAGCTAGGGAAATGGAATTTTCAGGGTATAAAATATTATAAATTTGAAGCTCATAACTCAGCTCCAGGTTTCTAAAACTAGTATCTTTTATATCTGATTAAAATATGACTTCAAATAATTGATTGATATTCCATATTTATTTCTTTGGTGGCATTTTTGTCTTTAAATAGTTATAAATATCTATACTAAATATATTAAATGAATATGGGTTATTTTGTAATTATTATAAATTTTATTCTTTAAAATAACCTACATTACCTAGAAGTTTGGGAGAAGGGCCTGGCAATCCATTCCCAAGGTAATCCTGAAACAGTTAGCCGTTGAAAAACCTATGACGGTCGGTCACTATGAGTCAGATACCAACTTGACAGCACTTAACAACAACAACAAACCTAGAAGTTAAGCTTCATATAAATGGGGGTATAAATAAAAAAGATTTTTCATTCACTATTAATTAGAATGCAGAAGTAGGGGGACAACTGAAAGGCCTATTGCTGAGCACTCCAGGGGCTTCACAAGAAATGAAATGACTTACGAGCAATCATCAAACCACATATGAGTAATATCCACATTCTACCCTGCCATCAAACTTACTAATAAAGCATGAGAACTAGTAAAGATTTTCATATTTATACGTATTAGATATAGTTAGAGTTTTCATTCTTTTTTTTTTTTTTTGGTGGTTCTGGGGGTTGAACCCAGGACCTCGCACTTGCATGCTTTGCAAGTGCTCTACCTCTGAGCTGCACCCCCAGCCCTTTTTTTTTTTTTTTTTTTTTTTTTTTTTTTTTTTTTTTTTTTTTTTTTTTTTTTTTTTTTTTTTTTTTTTTTTTACTTTTTTGGGACAGGGTCTCGCTAAATTACACAGACTGCCTCTGGTCTGGAACTTGCGATTCCCCTGCCTCTGCCTCTGCCTGCTGAGTCACTGGAATTATAGGCGTGGGACACCATGCCTGGCTGTCGTTCTTATTTTAAACACTAGTAAAATTTTAATTAGACACTAAAGGATTTGAACTTTAATTTGTACTTTTTGTATTTGGTTGTCTCTTTCTCAGGTCTTTGTAGGATAATATTGCAATTGTATCCTCAACATTTCATGGAAATATTGTTATAATTATATGCATTAACAAAGCTAAGAGAATGATTGAAGAAGACATCTGCCAATCACTTTCATATGTGATTATTAGTTTTTGTTTGTTTGTTTGTTTGTTTGTTTTTACTTTTTAAGACAAGGTTTCATTCTGGTCTCGAATTTGCAATCCTTCTGCCTCTGCCTGCCATGTTGCTGGAATTACAGGCATGCAACGTCACACCTGGAATCATTTCAAAATTAAATTACAAGATGCATAACTTGGTCTCTAAATATGTGTCTTGGAGTACAAAAAATACATAAATGTACAAATATGTCTAAACCATATAATAATCTGGGCACAGCTGTGTATACCTGTGATCCCAGTGACTCAGCAGGCAGAAGCAGGAGGATCCCAAGTTCCGGGCCAGAGGCAGCCTGCATAATTTAATGAAGCTCTGTCTAAAAACAAAAACAAAAAAAGTGAAAAATGGACTGGGGGTGTGGCTCTGCAAGAGAGCACTTACAAAAGTGTCTGTGAGGCCCTGGGCTCAATCCCTCCCCAGTACTGCAATAATAATGATAATAATAATACTTAATAATAGTGACCTAATATAGACAAGCAACAAGTGCAATATAGAGTGCCAAAGTAACACCTTGCTTTCTTTTTATTCTCCTTGTTATTCTATTCAATCTCAGGAGGGATATGAAAGTATTCCTGAAACACAGACCAAACCCATAAAGCATAAAAAGAAAAATAAGCATCTCCCAGAAGATCAATTTATTACATTACCAAATTTCTTATTCATGAAGTTTGATCTAATTGCCTCAGCAAGGAAATATATTATTTTTATGGATTATAATGATGCATGAATGTAATTACATTTAGTGATTTTCACATATTAGCAAAAATAATGACTGTATTTAACAATGAAACAATGTTTGATTTCTCTGAAATACAGCCTACAAATTACATACATGTTAAAATTATGTACATGTCAATGGCTTATGATTCTATGACAAGTATAAATTATGTTTTATATACTATTTTTGTATTAGATACATGATATCCATGCATATAGGTAAATTCATAGCTTTCATGGTTTGTCCTGACATAATTCTTATTTCCAAATACTTTTCTAAGTTAATATTTCTATTTTATGAAGCATTTAATATATCCTATCCTTTTATCCTATGTCCAGGTATACAAATTAACCAAAAATCCCTATAGCACATTATCATTCAAATTGGAATATGCCAGTCCTTCCTAAATAGTCTTTCGAATTACTACCACCATCAATAACATTAAGGTAATGGCACTATCTAAAAAATAATCAGTTTTAATCTTTTTAATTATTTGACTAGTCTCTTCAGATTAAAAAAAAACTCATTAATTTTCTTGCCCACTGGCCGCCAACTGACCACAGCTCAGGCTGCCAGGATCAGGGACATTTCCAGCCAAGGTATGGAGGAACTGGTTCATGATCATACCTAATTCCTTTTTTCTTTTGTATTTTTAATGAGATGAAAAAATCTTAAACACAGTCCAATAATAAAAGTTTCAAGCGAGTATCACCACACTGTGTTAGGGTAGAAGAGAATAATAACAAAATTATTGTTCCCTTAAAAATAAATCTAACTAAAATTATTTAAACTTTTAAGACTAATTTTTTAATAACTTTATTTCTACATAACTGTATCTATTTATTACATTCAATGTGGTGAATTTGGGCACACATAGACACACCAATGAAACTATCACCACAATCAAGGTGTAGACATACCCATCACCTCCAAAAGTTTCCTGAGGTCCCTTAGGTTATTTGTTTGTTTGTCTTTTTGTTTGGTTTTGGTTTTATGTCTTCAATTTCCTGTAGTAAGAACTCTTAACATGAGATTTTATACTATTTGAGTTATGCAGAAGGTTAGCAAAGCAAAACAAAAAGCCCCTCAGACCTATCGAAGTACTTCTCAAGTAGCCCTTTTATTTTCACACTCACTGTTTGACTTTTTCCGCCTTTTGAATGTGCATTTGCTCTTTGATAAAATCAAAGTACCATATAATGCATGATTAGGAGTCTGAGTGATGAAATAAGAATATGGGAACTTGTTTTTAAGCCAAAATCTGGGAAGAAGTCTCATTAGGAAAATTCACATATGCAGTTGAAACTTATTTCAAGTGCCAGGAGTGGTGGCACAGGCCTATAATACCAGCAATTTAGGGGGCAGAGGCAGAAGGATCATGACTTCGAGGCCAGAAGCAGCCTGTATTACTTCGGGAGATCCTGAATCAAATGAAAAAGAAAATAGGAAAAAGGAAAAGAAAAAACAAGGGCTTGAATACTTGCAAATATGTGCAAGCCTATGAGTTCAGCCCCCAAGAACTATAATAAATAAATAAATAAATAATAAAAGTTATTTCAAGCTGTGGCTCAGAGGCTATGGGCTGTATTGCTAGGCATAATAGATTTGGGGATCATTTATCATTTCTGTGTGTGCTTCTTTGCTTAGACTACATGGGTTGTGATGCTACATAGGAAGACTCTAATCCTTTGTGTTAAAAATTGGGGTGTTTGGGGCCTTTTTATCTTAATGAATAAGCTA
Organism: Pedetes capensis; assembly: GCA_007922755.1. Classification (NCBI taxonomy): domain Eukaryota; kingdom Metazoa; phylum Chordata; class Mammalia; order Rodentia; family Pedetidae; genus Pedetes; species Pedetes capensis. The sequence goes on from VMDO01017579.1 coordinate 23,513, forward strand.
TCATTCCCTCAGTACAACTTTGAAAAATCATGAGTAGGATGCTCCAGGATTATTAAATGGAGTGAAATCCACTTAGCTACACAAGTGTCCATGAACTGAATCAATAATACAACATTCAAAATGTACTTCTGAATATATTCTTTTTCTTCCCCATTTTCTCAGTTCAGTGATTTTGAAGTTAAACAGTAAAATAGCACTTTAAAATCAGAAACCTGGGTTTGATTTGGAAGATTACAAATTACTATTTTTTTATTGTAAACTGATAAAGGTTTTTCTAAAACATTCTATTAGTGTAATAACTTTAACTATATTAATTTAAGGTATTACATTTCCACACCTAAAGTAATTTTTTAAATGATAACCAATTCATGGATGTAATTATTAACTACCAGAAAGGAATCCCCTCTGGATTTACAATGATGAGAGGATCTATCTTCATTTATTTATGGAACTAAAACGAGAGAGTATTTTTTCTTCCTTTTTCATTTTTCTTTTTCTCTTTTATTTCAAATCTTCCTCTCTTTTTTTTTTTTTGGAACTCTTTTGACATCATGAAAAAATTAATTTTTAAAGTGGAATCAGAAAAAATACATGATACAAAAATACTGATTATTCCCTAAATGTAGGTATAAAATTATGGTTGATACAACATATAGAGTATAGTGGAACAAGAGCCTGTGATTCTTATATTAATACATAAACATGCATTTTGAGTTTTTCATGGAAAACATAGATGCCCCAGGAGTTGCTTTAAATATTAAATGAGATTTGATAATGAATGAAAGAGAAAATTGGAAAAGATAATACTATTCTACATCAGCAGGAAAATGTGTAGGGAAAAATCAGTTTGTGTGGTAGTAGGTGGTAGTAGGTAGTAGATGGATTTAACTCAGTGATTCCATCAGTTAAAGTTACAGTAACATTGGAGAAATAAAGATCATAAGGAGGTTGAAAGTCATAGAGAGTTCTTTGGTTGGAAGATGTCTCTTGGTTTTAAGATGTAAGATATAAAGGGTCCACACATGGTATCCAGTTGTCCCAAGATATGTATATCCTTCTTGGTAAAAAACAATACTAAACTATTATTTCAAATTTTGAAAATCAACATTCTGGAGATATCAGAATAAAACTCATCAACCTGTATCAATAAAAAAAGATGGACTAAGATGATATATTGTAGTAAAAACTCAGTGGTTGCTTCACTTAAAGAAATAAAGTCACTTTTATGTCCTGCTTCAAAAAAAATGGTCAACTGCACTGCTTAACTCAAGACAGCATCCTATTAGTAATAAGAAGGATGGAGTTAGAATTCAATACTAAATTATCATACGTAATTTTATAGTCAAGTAACTACTCCCTACCACTCCATTGTTCACAAAAAGAAAATCTGAAAAGATAATGTTTAGAAAATAAGAAGGTTATTAATAGACAATTTTTAAATAGGTTAAAATCCCATGTACATATGTTAAATGAACATTTATTAAATTTTTATTTAAATCAACACCATTTAAAGTTGAATATTGTTACAACCAAGTCACACTATAAATAAACAATATTAAAAAGGATGGATGAATTTCCATAGTCAAGGAGGGACATCAATGGACATAATTTACATTATCTACATACAAGGATTTTCTTGCTTTGCTATGAGTTGTCTAAATCTTGTAATACTAAAAAATAACTTCCATAGAATAACTTCCATAGAATAAGCTCTACATAGTACAGGTTTCCAATGAAGCACAATTTTTAAAGTCTAATACTTTAAAAATATATATAGTTGTTTTACAACATAAAATATAGGAAAATAGTTTAATGGATTAGTGATAGATAAGGAAATAAAGGAATAAGTGAATAAACTAATAAAAGTTTTCATATGGGATAGACACTGAAGCACACATGTAATCCCAGAGACTTGGGAGGCTGAGGCAAGAGGAGCACCAGTTTGAGGCCAGAGGCAATTTGCACAACTCAGCAAGATCTTTTTTCAAAGTAAGAAATAAATAAATGGGATACACACACACACACACACACACACACACACACACACATATATATATATATATATATCATATATAAATTTATATACATACAGTAAAATTGCAAGGTCAAGGGAAGTAGAGTTTCATATTCTTCTCTGTTACTCTTTCTTTTTTAATTGAATATATTTTCCACCATTTAAATACACTTAAAACTCTTCATTTATTGCCTGTTAGGCCAGGAGAGCCATTTTTCTTTATTAATGTTCAACCCAAAAAAGTTAAATTTCATTTGAATGTCTTTTGTGTTGGGTTGCTGAAGTATAACAGAATGGACATGGAGGATACAATTAGAATTAATGGAAGAAAAATAAAGACTACAATTCAAAAGTTCAGACTTCAAGCTGGGTATGGTGGCACACACCTATAATCTTGGCATTGAGGAGGTTGATGCAGGAGAACTGCAAGTTCAAGGCCAGCCTGGTGTACTTAGCGAGACCATATCTCAAAAATAGTTTTGAGTTCACATTTAATGTTACAAGTAAATTAATACAGACAATAGTGTGGTGGTCATGTTTTATTGCTTACACTCTACAACAGACTTGATTTCTGAAAAAGTAATTTTGAAGGCAGGCATGGTGGCAAATGCCTATAATCCAAGTGACTCAGGAGACAGAGGCAGGGGGATCACAACTGTGAGGCTAGAGGTAGCCTGCATAGATTAGCATGACCCTGGCTCAAAATACAAAAAGTTTTTAAATGGGCTGGTGGCAGAGTTCAGTGGTAGAGCACACACAAAGTATGTTTGAGACCCTGGGTTCAACCTTCCAGTATTCAAAAATAACTAACCAAATAAATAAATAATAAAAAGTAAAAGTAATTTTGGTATTTCAACACAAATATACAATTTTTTATGTGTCAGCTTAAAAACAACATTTCTTATAAGTTGGCTTTATTTTCTTAGAGATAGTCAGGGGTCATTATTAGTCCATTTCTTTCTGAAGTTCTTCATGGGTCCTTGATTATGAGAAAGAACATATTTAATGGTGATAATTTAACATAGCCTACAGTCATACCACTGTGACGTCCAATCCTGTCAGATCGTGGAAGCTAAGCAGGGTCGGACCTGGTTAGTACTTGGATGGGAGATCAACTAAGAACATCAGGTGCAGTAGGCTTGGCATAAGGACCTGGGAGGCCACTCCTAAACACAACCTGCCATTGAAAACCCTATGAATAGCAGAGAAGCACTGACAATAGTGTTGTGTCTGTTGTATATAGGGTTGCTATGAGTCAGGCACTGATGAAATGGCACCTAAAAATAACTTGACACATTCCTAAAATGACATAAAATATTTTAATAAGGAATCTAATGAATGATTCAAGTTGCAATTACTAATCTGAGATAAAGAGTTGTTAGAAGCAGAATGTGTGGAATATGGTGCTCTGGCTCAGTTCAGGCAAGGGAGGAGGACCCCAGATGTGGTTCAGCAGGTACCAGGTCTGCCACTCCCACTCCCAACACACACTTAGGGGGCCCAGTCCCTAGAGTAGGGCTTCTTCCTGGTGGGTTTCAAAGAACAGGATCAGGGCCCAGCAAAGAAAAAAATGAGGGGGTGGGGCCACCTCCTACTGCAAAAGATCAGGCTTATCTAAGAAAGTGCAAAGCCTGCCACCCATAGACCTTAGAGGGCAGACCTTCCAACCAAGGAGGGTTGTTCTCCAGCCTCAAGATCTAATGAACTTTCTTTGCTTGGTGCAAGCATTTTGCTTGGACCCGTCAATCCGTCAACCCTACCTCCTTTCTGATTTCTCCCTTTTGGAATGAGAATGCCTATCTGATGCCTTTCTCATCACTGAATTTTGCAAATACATAAATTGTCTGATTTTGTAGGTTCAAAGCTGGAGAAGAATTTCACCCCAGAATAAACAGTACCATGAATATCACTCATATCTGACTTAGATGGTATTTAGATGAAACTATAGCATTTGGAATTCAGAGTTGGTGCTGGAAAAAGTCAAGGCTTTGGAGGTTGTTGAAATAGAATGAATTTTTTTTCATGTATGAAGAACATGAATTTTGGGTCTAGGGATACAATGCTATGAACTGAATTGTTTTTCCCCAAATTCTTATGATGAAGCTCTAATCCTGAATGTGATGATGTTAGGGGATGAGTCCTTCCGGAGATAATCAGCTTCAGATGGGGTCATGAATGTTGGACCTTGGTGATAGATTAGTTACCTTGTGAGCAGAGACATGAGACAGCTTTTTCATTCTTTGTCCACCTAGGAGAACACAGTGACATAGTGGTCACCTGCAAGCCAGGAATTGAGCCTTCAAACTTCCCACTTCAGAACCATGAGAAGGAACTTTCTGTTGTTTAAGCCACCCAGACTATGGTATTTTGTTATGCAAACTAAACTAAGACAGATGTAATACTCTTCCTTAGAAATAAACCATACAGAAAAGTCTTAAGGATAAAAAGACATTGTGCTCATTAACAGTATTGGCATCTAATGACATTCAAAGAAGAGGAAAATGGCAATGAACTTAAAAAGTAAAATTTTAATGCAGGGATGTCAAGGAGAAAGGAAAGGTAAAGCAGTTCTGTTAGGAATCTCAATGAAAACAATGTCCTTGAATTTTACCCATGTGGTCACAAATGTTAGAATTTTCTTCTTTGGTGAGGCTAAATAATATTTCATTGTGTATATACGCCACATTTTCTTATTCACTCATTGATATTACACAGTGCATACATATATCAAACATCACATGTACCCCATCAATGTATGCAATTATGGTTTGTTGATTAAAATAATGTCAGCAAAGAGACAGCTTTTATAAACTGACAAAAGCTCAAGTCCTACATGTTAATTTGTGCTGCATGTGTACAAAATCTGTTCCATCTGCATATCATTGAATACTAGTGTTGATGTTCTCTTTTTGCCTGAGTATGAAAACATTTCCTCTCATTCCCACTACTGCATTTTTATTTCCTTCAGAAGCTGTGAATGGAATAAAAATAATGATGACACTCTTCCTAAAGAGACAAGAATATTTCTTAACTATGGTTTTCAAGTAACTCTGACTTCTCTTGTGAATATTCCTCTCATTGTCTTCCACTAACCAAACCGAGAGAGAGATCTATAGTCATAATGTGTGCCTTTCCATCATAGCTAAAATTGTTAAAGTGTTTAAGTCCAAAACAGCACAAAATGTCGAGGAAGAAGTGACTTCAAGTTTTGAAAACCTAATCCAAGATGACACTCCATAAACTTTTATTTCCTGAGTTTATAAAAATGTGCTGTTTAAAAAATATGTACAGACTCTTTTGTCACAGAGGCTGTCTTGGTTATCTCTAGTATCCATTTATTCTCTAGAGTAATCTCTTTGTACGCATCCCTTCATAACAAATATGTGACAATCTGCTTCTCAGAGAATAGAATAAGAAAAAAATGGTTTATGTTGTCATTCACAATAAATATGAGAAAAGAAGAAATGAATTATGATAACAAATCCTAAGTAAAACCTAGAGTACCTAGAGTATTTTTTATTCCAACTAAGAAGAATGAACCATTTATTAGATGGCTGTGTTTTTTTATTATCTTATCACAAATGGAAAGTGTCAGCATAAGTCACCTCCAACCATAAATTTTTTCTAAGAAAACACACTCTGCATTTTTTTTTTAACTAAGGGTAACAGAACTGACACCAGGCAGGTCAGGAAAAGATACGTTTTACAAATATCTCACAAAAAGGATTTGGGAGTGAATGAGAAAATTCCATATACTTAGATTTAAAGAATGTCTTCCAAGTTAATCTTAATGATAAAATCTATCTTTTCAACTTAATATGCAAGATAGCACAAATAATTACCATGGTTATCCCTGTACCACTAAAGAGAAATAAAGAGTTCATATGAAATATTGTCAAGATAATTTATTATTTAACCCATTTTTATTTGTGAGTACACCTCATTTCTCACCTTACTTGAGAAAGCAAATAAAACCTATATGCTGTTCTACATATATTATGAGAAAAAGAAACTTGTTTTCTTGTTATGAATGTGAGTTGCATATTATTTTACTGATTAGATTCAGCTAGCTATTTATGAATTGTAGGGAATTATCTGAACACCCCCAAGGTGAACAGGGAGGGTGCTAGGGCCACGGCCCACTGGGTCCGGGCCGAGATCTGGGCCCTCCCCAGATCCTTCCTTGTTTATGCCTCATCTGGTTACCCTTAACCCTTAACCAAAGAGCCCAGCCCTGGAGTGACCTTTTTCAGCCTGATTGGCTGCCCAGAGCTATCCAATTAGTTACTAAGGAGAGCTCAGTGATTGGTCCAGCCTGGACCTAACCCCCCAATACTAAGTACACTTTTCCAAGCCCTCACAAGAAGACCTAAAGCAAGCCAAGAAGAGCTCCCAATCCCCTCACCCCGGGGAGGATATGAGAGGAGAAGACTGCTGGCGAGAGGCAACATCACTGGACCACAGTGAGGACATCAGAGCTGCTTGTCACTTTGATACAGAGCTGTTAGTCCATCTTAGCAGCAGCAACCTGTGCTGTTGGCTAGAAAGGTTTAGGGTCTTCTGCAAAGGAATAGCTTAATAAATTTCCTCTTTTTTATATATAAGAAGGCTCCCGAGGTCCTTCTTGGTGCCACCTACCAGGTCTTGCCTACCCCCGAGGGTCCCCGAATGTACTGTTGTGGTGGTGAAGCTCCATGGTCTTTTGCCAGGCCAAAGTGGACCCCAACAATGAATTGAACTTAGGGATGATCTGTTTGATATGTGAATCACAGTAACCTAGACATTTATGTAATCAGTATAGCTTGCAACTGTAATAAGTAGTTAAACTTATACTTTTAGTACAAAAAAAGATATTAATAATAAACAATGCTCCACCCCTCTGCCAAACTAGATAGTATTATTTCAAATACTTTTTCTGCCATTATTTTGACATTCCAAAAATAATTTTTGAAGTTATATATTCCCTTTTAGCAAGTCAAACCCTGCAAGTACTATATTAGATCTTCCCTTTAGTTTTAATAATGCAATTTCAAGACAGTTCAGTTTTAAGAAAAATTTTAATAATCTATTTTTGTTTAAAGTATTGTGCTTTCAATAAAATGAGTGCTTATATACATGTGTAAAATTATTCTAGGTTCTTTCCAATTTTTCATAGTGATAAGAACCCAGTGGACAGAAAGACATAGCCCTCCATCTATTTCTTTCTTACTTCTGGAAGAAAAAATTGAAAAAAAATGCACTGGTGCATGAGCCTATAGGGGACTGAAACATGGGCTCTGTTTTTAGATTCCACAAGGATGAGGTCTAAGCTTCAACTCAGAGAAAGGAGAGGCCTTCTGTGGGTGACATAAAAAAATAGCTTACATGGATGCGACTCCTTAGTCTTATACTATTTGATGCTATATTAGTGGCAAAGGAAAGCACCAGCCTTATGTGTGCAAGAGGAGAGGAAGGGGAAAAGTTAGATAACAAGCTATAAAGGAGGGATGAGGGCAGGGAGAGAGTGATACATCCTCCTTTCCTTTCACATAAAAATGTGGAATATGTCCCTAAGTGGTTTTCCATCTGCCCATCCTCCTCTCTTTCATAGACGCTGTAAATAATGGCAGTGAACATTATTCTTTTATTTATTTTGCAGCTCCATATAAATGACTTTGTCTAACAGGGCATACACAAGTATATGACTTCCTGCTAACAGTTATTATAGGATCTCTTTCATTAGAGTTTGCCCTATTATAGGTATAATAGGTGCCCAATTATATTTTTTCACTGAATGTAGGAGATGGAAGTAACTATCTCTTGTATCATGCTTCTTTCCAGAAATATTTCACTTACATAAGCACAAAATGGTCCTTGAGGGGGCTCTCTTTTGGATGAAACATGGAGCAATAAAAAGACAACATAATAATTTTCTAATTTAGTGTGCATTTACTATTTGACATAAACTAGCACTACATTTATTTCAGATCCTGAGGATTATAGGCAAATCATTTAATTGATTTCATTCTGTCATTATTGTTACATTTGAAATACACTGATGGCATTGCATGGCTCCTTCTTCTGTTTATTTTTACATCTGTTAACTCTTATTAGTTTTTTCAAAGACAACCAGGCAAAAAAGTAAATGTGGAAAGAATTTGTGCCTGGAGAAACAGAACAGAGGACGGATTAACTGGGATTATTTTTCCATTAATGTCTTCATAATTGGGATCTATGAAGGAAGTTATTGTTGACAGTCTCTGTTTTCTCTGAAACCACAACAGATCCTCTTAACGTGCACTGAGAGTATCACTACCAAGTGGTGCCAAAGTGAATTGGCCAATGTGAGCCAGCTATCCAGTCCAGTTTCTGTGGTGGCTTAATTACATTCACAGAGAAGATTAGGGAAGATGGAAAATGATGAAAGGGAAAAGATAAGAAGTGAAACTCTAGATAGAATTTAAGAAGAGATAAGCAGGGCTTCCATATAATAATTTATGTTTTATTTTTCATTTGTTCATTACAAATTAAATGTTGTAATACAGATCATAAAATACATTTTGTATATATTGAAATATGTGGCAGGGTCAATGTATTTCTTTTAGAATATACTTAGTGTCAATTCTACCCTTTTTACATTCTATAGCAAGTATAGTTCACTTCATTTGTTCATCAGTTTTGCCAGCTGAATATTATTAATCCCATTTTTTCTCAGAGAAGGATATCAAGTCTCATATGGGTTAAATAATTATTCCAAATCAAATAGTGAGTGAATTGAGATTGGTTCCTAACTGCGTTTAATATCAGAGTACATAATCTTTCCACCACACAATCCTTCCTCCTTCAATTCTCAGGATTTATGTAAACATATTTTTAGCAGTCATGTCATGATTACTAAGGGGGCTTATCACCAACACCCCTATTTATTTTATATTACTTAATTCAGTTGAAAAAGCTGCTAACATTTTACTAATATTTTATTATACTCTTTCATTCTGTTAATTTATAAACTGTTTAATTCATAAGAAAATGTAGAATAGGAGGACCCATCATGGTTCAATGTATCTCATTATATAAATCTAATTATCTAATTGTATAAAATATGAAAAATGAAGAAAAATGTTGTTCTTCTAAGAGATTGACTGTGCATTCATTTTATGTCAGATCCAAGGTAAAAAACTGAGGGGTACTTTTGAAAAGGTTAAAACCACAGACTTTGCCCTAGCCCAGCTGCTTGGAATGAAATCCCTACTATTCTATTTAGTAGATATGTAACATCCTCAAATTACTTACAACTTCAGAGTTTGAGTTCTCTGTTCTGTAAAGTAAGCATAATGATATCCCCTATATTTTATAATTCTTTGTGAATTAAATTACTTAATTGATATAAAGTTCTTAAATAATACTATGAAATATGGAAAATCCACACCATGTATTCATACTGAAATTGAGGCAAGTCACTAAGGGCACAGAGCCTCAGGCAAAACTGGGATTTGAACAAAAGCAATCTGTAGTCAGCATGTGAAGCTGAGCTATTGTGCAACATCACTTCTTAGTAAGACAATTATCAATTTCAGAGTCTCTCTGTGTTGGTTAGAATTGCATCCGGACAAACATAAATAACTATTATTAACTTATTTTCTTTCATCAAAGAAGTTCACTCATTTTAAGAATAACTGAAATAAAACTAAGTACAAGCTACTGATCATTTGAAGTCCCTAGATGTATTTCCTATTCATCAGTAGTTCTTAGAACACTTTTGGTCCCCATCGATACAACTGATACATGGAAGACAAATGAATGATGAAAGTTTAGGTAGTTCTTAAGGTACATTCAGAACAATTCTCCATCCATAGTCACTTCCAGAATACTACAAAGAAGTTTTTAATAAATGTCCACACTGATTGTTAATACCACTGGGTATGGCTAATATACCTCTAGTTAGTCTGTGGCTGCTGAAATTTGAGAAAGACAATGGAGGAATTAAAACCTGATAATAAATTAATACTATTTTTTCTGTCTAGTAAACAAAAAATTTTGTGTTGTGCTGGCATATGGAAACTTTTAAAGGCCTCTTTGCCTTCTTCTGCCTGTGTCTACTAGTCTTCAGATCATTATTATGAAGTTAATCTTCATTACCCTCTTTCCAGCACGTTTTCAAAAGGCGACTGATGAAAATTTTGAAGGAGAAGGTTCATAGTCACCTGAATACAGATTAAGGTCTATAGGCTTTAGGTTGTGCAGATAAATATATCAGGCCCATTTTCATAGCCTGAAATTTAGACTTCACTAGGGTCTGAAAGTTGTAAAATGTTAGGAGAAGAAAATTTTTTCATCTATGAAAAATGTTTTTTTCTAGTGCCTGGAAAACAACAGTCCTGATTCTGTCTCACTGCTGTTTTCCTTGAAGAAAGTATATTTGAAAATATGTGTAAGACCCCAATCTCTATTTTCTTGTCTTCCCTATCTTCACTATAGGGGAGGATGAACATGGCAGAAAAAGCAGGCAGCCCGTGGTAGAATTATTTTGTCACCTGGATACCTTATTAAGAAAGAGTTTACATTAGATAATCTGGGATAAAATGTTTAAGAGAAATTCCTATTTTATGATGCAAGGAATTATTCAAGTAACAGACTTATAAGACTGCTTCTGTATCTTTGTAATAGTGTTGCAATGGTTATAATGGTGTTTTAATTAAATGTTTCTTAATAGAAATCTGACTCACTATACCATCTGCAGATAGTTAACTGAGAGCTCATTGATTTACATAACAAATTTAGCTAAATATGATGTGAAGGAAAAGAGATCTTTACCTTTTTATATTGAAAAGATCATCTTTTGAGCTCCTTCCACAAATGTTAAAAAAGATTAACTCATAAAAACCTCAGCATTAGATCCATGTATACAAGTCTAATTGACATTCTAAGCATTGCTTTTTGTAGTATAATATTAAGAATCACAGTGTTAGGACTTCAGTGTTACGCCCACATGTTGCAAAACAGATATTTCAAAATGAAAGTGAGTTTTAAATCTTGATATTAAAATTTTCTTTGTGACAAAATGTCCTTTTATAGCTTTTTCCTATTCAAAGTCAGAAGCAGGCACAACACGTTCAAACTGACATTTTCAGAGAAATGAGATTAATGTTTGGAATAGTACTGGGAAGCTTAGCTCTCCCTGCTTTGTAAAGGCCTATCTACTCCCACACATCTTTAACTTTTATGTGAAGATCAAATAGACACTTCTAAAAAAATGTGGGCCCTAATTTGTTTTAATCAAATATAAGTGAAAGGAACTAAATTCTAAATAGAAAAAGTTCTTCTACAAAGTTAAGTGAATAATTTAACATGCATACCTGTTCAGTATTGTTTACTTTGAATATATCCATGTTTCAGTTACATACATATTTAGTAAACAAAATTTTATATTCTACCCTATTGTTCTAATGAGTCTTTAAAGGTGTACTACCCATTACAGCAAAATTTGCATAACATAGAGAGCAGAGGTGAGAACTGAGAATACTGTTCATCTGCAGGACTGCCGCCTGCAGAATTCAGACCCCAACATTGGGCAACAGGCCAGAGCTGGCTGAGCCTAGAAAGATCACTAGTTGCATTCCTGTCCCTAAACTTACTGTACAACCATGTTGGTTGGTTTATCTATTTGAAGCTCAGTTTTCTGTCACTAAAATTGGGATAATGATGGCTAGTCCACATTGTTGCTGTTGTTAGATGCCATTGAGCCAGGCCTAAAGCATACTGACCCTAGATAAAACAGAACACTACCTGACACTATTCTATGCTCACAATCTTTTTTATGTTTAAGCCCATTGTAACATACACTGTGTCAATCCATATAGTTGAGGGTATTTTTTTGTTGTTGTTGACCTGCCATGCTTTCAAACATGATGTCCTTCTCCAGGGATTGGTCCCTCCTGACAACATGCCCAAACTACGTAAGATGCAGTCTAGCCAACCTTGCTTCCAAGGATCACTCTGGTTGTACTTCCTCTATGACAGATCTGTTGATTCTTTTGGCAATTATGATATATTCAATATTTGTCTCTAGCACCATAATTCAAAAGCATCAAATATTCTCCTGTCTCCCTTATCCATTGTCCAGCTATCACAAGCATATGATACAATTGAAAATACCATCTCATGAGTCAGGCACACCTTCCTGTTCAATGTGACATCTGTACTCTTTAGCATTTTAAAGACATCTTTTGCAATAGCTTTTCTTAATGCAATGGATCTTTTGATTTCTTGACTGCTGCTTCCACAGGGGTTAATTGTGGAACCAAGTAAAGCAAAATCTTGGACACTCTCAATCTTTTCTCCATTTATCATGAAGTTGGTTACTGACACAGTTGTAAAGATTTTTGTTTCCTTAATGCTAAGGCACAATCTATACTGAAGGCTATGTTCTTTGACCTTCATTAGTAAATGTTTCAAATCCTCTTCACTTTCAGAAAGGAGAGTTTTATCATCTGCATAACACAGGTTGTTAATGAGTCTTCCACCAATCCAGAGGCTACATTCTTCTTCATAAAGTCCAGCTTCTTGGATAATTTGCCCCACACAGAGATTGAAGAGGTATAGTAAAAAGATACAGCCCTCATGCACACCATTCTTGACGTTAAACCCAGCAGTGTTTATTTGTTCTGTTTGAACAACTGCCTCCTGGCCCATGTACAGATTCCTCAGGAGTACAATTAGGTGCTCTGGTATTCATATTCTTTGCAATGTTATCCATAACTTAGAGTGATGAATACATGAGATAAAACCTCTAAAATTAGGGTCCCAGAATCTGTATTCAGAAAGATCTCATAAATGATCATTGTGACTATTAGGATTTGTATATCTTTGAATATCCTGTAGCACCATCATTACTCCTTAATTTCATTAAATATTAATTTGATGTTTATTATATGTATTGTATTTCTCTGGGCTGGAAATAAAAGTAAAATTATATGTATCATGTTGTTGAGAGCTCCCTAGTTGGGGAGTAGTGATTAAATTGAAATATTGTATTGTATTGCATTGTAAAATTTAACTTAATTTTATAAAGTCACATTTATAGTTTTGATTCAATTTTGATTTAAAATAAATGGTACTTTTCTTAGTAGTTTAAATTAGTCATTGACAGTTTCTAATGATTAGGAAAATATCCACAGAATACATAATATTCATCATTCCTTTGATTGCATTTATACATTCAAAATGGTACTTCAATGACAGTCCTTGGTCACAGGATTTATAAAACTGATAAATTTTAGCTGGGCTTGGTGACACACACCTGTAATCCCAGCGGCTTGGGAGGCGGAGCCAGGAGGATCTCAAGTTCGAGACCAGAGGAAGTCTACGAAACTTAGCAAAACCCTGTCTCAGAAAGTAAAGAAAAAAGTTAAAGGGCTGGGGGTGCAGCTCAGTGGTCCAGCACTTGCAAAGCATGCAGGCATGAGGCCCCGGGATCAACCCCCAGTACCACAAAACAACAACAACAACAACAACAACAACAACAACCCTGATAAGCTTTATAAAAGCTAAAATGATTTATTGCATCATAATTTATATTAATGTTTATAATAATATAACATATTACAATATATGTTTATTATATAGTAAAATGTATAGTCACATCTGTCACTGTGGGGGCTTGTGTGGTGTGATGAAGCTGAAAGTTATACCACTAGTATCTCAGATACCAGCAGGGTCACCCATGGTGGAAAGGTTTCAGCTGAGCTTCCAGATTAAGACAGACTAGGGAGCAGGCACAGGCGAACCACTCCTGAAACAAGTAGCCATTGAAAACCCTATGAATAGCAAAGAACACTGTCAGATATAGTGCCGGAAAATGGGCTCCCCAGGTTGGAAGCCACTCAAAAGAGTACTGGGGAAGAGTTGCCTCCTCAAAGTAGAGTCTACTTTGATGACAGAAATGGAGTAAAGCCCCAGGCACTTCCATTTGCTGATGGGGCATGACTCAAAATGAATAATTGGAACATGGAATGTATGTAGTATGAATCTAGAAAAATTAGAATTCATTAAAAGACAAATGGAATGCATAAACATTGACATTCCAGGCATCAGTGAGCTACAGTGGACTGGCATGTGCCATTCTGAGTCAGATAATCATATGGTCTACTATGCTGGGAATGACAAACTAAAGAGAAATGTGGTTGCATTCATCATCAAAAACAACATCTCAAGGTCTGTTCTGAAATACAATGTTGTCAGTGATAGAATAATATCTATAAGCCGACCAAGAGGGCCAGTTAATATGACTACTACTCAAAATTTTGCACCCACCACTAAGGTCACAAATGTAGAAAGGGAAGATTTCTACCAGCTTCTGTAATCCAGGAATTGAAGGAATACCAATTGAGATGGTTGAACAGATGCAGCACTGGAGGTGCTAACATGTTTATGCCAACAGGTTTGGAAAACAACTATCTGGCCAACTGACTGGAAGAGATCCATGTTTGTGCCTATTGCCAAAAAAGGGATCCAAATGAATGTAGAAACTATTGGACAATATCATCAATATCACACACAAGCAAAACTTTACTAAAGATCATTCAAATGCAAATGCAGTAGTATACAGACAGGAAATTGCCAGAAAATCAAGCCGTTTTCAAAAGAGGGAGGGGAACCAGGGACATCACTGTGGATGTCAGGTGGATATTAGCCAAAAGCAGAGAATATTAGAAAGATGTCTATCTACATTTTATTGACTATGCAAAGGCATTTGACTGTGTGGATCATAATAAATTATGGATAACACTTTGGAAAATGGGACTATCAGAGCACCTAATTGTACTCATGAGGAATCTGTACATGAACCAGGAGGCAGTTGTTCGAATAGAACAAGGAAACACTGAGTGGTTTAAAGTTGAGAAAGGTGTGCGCCAGGGCTGTATATTGATACCATATCTCTTCAATTTATATGCTGAGCAAATAATCTGAGATGCTGGTCTTTATGAGGAAAAATGCAACTCAGCCTCAGAATTGAAGGAAGACTAATTAACAACCTGCATTATGCAGATGACACAACTCTGCTTGCTGAAAGTGAAGAGGATTTAAAACATTTACTGATGAAGATCAAAGATCATAGCCTCCAGTATGGGTTGCAATTAGACATCAACAAAACAAAAATCCTTATGACTGGGTCAGTATGCAACTTCACAATGAATGGAGAAAAGATTGCGGTTCTCCATGATTTTGCTTTGCTTGGCTGTATAATCAATACCTGTGGAAGAAGCAGTCAGGAAATCAAAAGATGCGTTGCTTTGGATAAAGCTGTGCAAAAGATCTCTTTAGAGTATTGAAAAGCAAAGATGTCACATTGAAGATGAAGGTGCATCTGACTCATGCCATGGTATTTTCAGTCACATTATATAGTTGTGAAAGCTGGACATTGAACAAGGGAGACAGGAGAAGAATTGATGCTTTTGAATTATGGTGCTGGAGATAATTATTTAATATACCATGGTCTGCCAAAAGAACCAACAGATCTGTCCTAGAAGTGCCACCAGAGTGCTCCTTGGAAATAAGGATGGATAGACAGTATCTTACATATTTTGGCCATATAGTCAGGAGAGACCAATCCCTGGAGAAAGACATCATGCTTGGGGGAGTGACAGGTCAACAAAAAAAAGGAAAACCCTCCACCAGATGGATTGACACAATGTCTGCAACAACGGGCTTAAACATAAATAAGATCATGTGCCTGGCAGAGAATCAGGAAATGTTTCCATCTGCTATAGATAGGGTCACTATGAGTCAGACTCGACTCGATGACACCTAAGAACAACAATAATGTATAATATTCTTCAACAACAACAACAACAAAAAAAACAGAGAAAACAGAGAAGGCAACTCTACTGTTTTCAATTTTTCTTTCAGCTAAAACTTCTCATTTATCCAAAGTACTTCATGCTATTGAACAAATATCTAGTACTTTTTCTTCTTTAGGTTGCAGTCTCATTCATGGAAAGCTAAGAGAGGCCAGGATTAAGGTCATCTGATGAAAACAAACCAAAAGCACAAAGTGTTCAAGAAATACCACATTTCTTTCTTTTAGTCAAGATATTTCATGCTCCAAATGTATAACATTCTACAATTTTCATGCTCACTTGGAATATTTTCAAATTTTTGATGGTACTTTGATTAAAATGATAGGATGGGTAGTAATGTAGAGACATTAAAATAAAATTTATTGTCTAGCTATGACTTCTTTAGTACTTGCAGAATGAAATGAATAGGCAAATCTAGTCTTCAGTAAGAAGTAGATAAAATAGCTTAAACACAGAACCCAAAGCAGTGTCTAACCTAAAATGAGATTCAAGTTCTATATTCTTTCTTAATCTATTTAATAGTTTCTTTTTTAAAGTTTAAGTTCTTCTAATAATAAAAGTCAATTATATTGGATTAAATCTTGCACTTACAGCCTCTTTCTACTAAGAGTGAGAATAAAAAATGATTTTTTCTGAATATATGAAATAAAATCAATCTAGTTTAGTAATAGCATTTTACATGTGATATCTCATAAGAAAATAACTTAATTTGGGGTCAATATAGCATGATTTCATTTTTTCCAGAAATTATTTAGTAGAAACTTAGGTATAAATGATACATAAAGTAAAGAAAAAAGCTGATATCTGTTTAGGTTCATATTAGGGAATTATAAGCTATAATGAATTGCCTTTTGCTATCTAGAGTTTCATATATTTATTTAAAATATTCACCAACTATTCCTTAAGTTCTTCATATAAATTAAGATTTATTTATTGTATCAATCATGCTTCCCTCCAAGGAATTCCATGCCAATAAATGCTAAACTTTGAGAACTACTAAAAATGGACCCCAAATAGACTTTGGACTAATTAATATGGACCTACTTAAGGCTCAGAGGTGCTCCCAATCACATCTTTTTTCTCAAAATTATTTAAAACCATCTTCTGACCCACAGGATCAAACATAGGAAGTCTAGTCTTATCTTCATTTGTCTGCCCTGTGAATATATTTTCTACAGGACTTAGGAGAAAGGGTTTGGTAAAGCAAAGCAATAAGTTCTGATGATGTTTATAAGGAAAAAAATAACCCACTGAAAATATCATTTTCAGTATAACCTTTGGCTGTCACTCTTGGTTACTGTTTTTAAAGGCCCTTTAGAGTCTTTAAGATACTTCTGTCTCATTTAACATTGCTGCCTTCCTGTTTTCAGTTAAAAACTCCACTAATCATCCATTAAGTGAAGGTAATATAAATTGTGTTTAGGAGAGACAACTTTATTGGTGCTTTTTAGGCACCAAGCTTAATTAGAAGTATATTATATATTTTTACTTCAACTTGCCTAATGTCAGATGATTTTATAATGGTATGTTTTTCAATGAGCCATTTAAAGCCCTATGAATGGCAGAGAAACAATGTCAGATATAGTGTTAGTGAGTATGAGCCCTCATACTCAAAAGACATCTGGGGAAGAGTTCCCTCCTCAAAGGAAAGTTGACTTTAATGATGGGAATGGAGTAAAGTCCAAGCACCTCCTTTTGCTGATGTGGCATGACTCAAAATGAGACCTAACAACTATAAACATCCATTAATAGTTGGGACAGGGAATGTATGTAGTATCAATCTAGGAAAATTAGAAATTGTCAAAAGGGAAATGGGGCACAAAAACATCAAAACTCTAGGCATCAGTGAGCTAAAATGGACTGGCATGGGCCATTTTGAATCAGATAATCATATGGTCTACTATACAAGGAATGACAGATTAAAGAGAAACAAAGCTGGATTCATCATAAATAAATGACATCTTAAGATCTGTCCTGAAGTACAATGGTGTCAGTGATAGAATAATATCTATATGCCTACAAGGAAGGCCAGTTAATATGACTATTATTCAAGTTTATGTACCCAGCTCTAACCCTACAAATGAAGATAGGGAAGATTTTTGCCAGCTTCTGCAATCTGAAATAGATTGACGCAATAAGGATATAATGATAATTACTGGTAACTGGAATGCAAAAGTTGGAAACAAAGAAGGCTTAGTGGTTGCAAAATTATGGCCTTGGTGACAGAAAAAATGCTGAAATCACATGATAGAATTTTGTCAAACCAAGACCTTTTCATGGCAAATACATTATTTCATCAACATAAGTAGTGATTATACATATGGAATTAAGCAGATGGAACATACAAGAACCAAACTGACTACATTTGTGGAAAGAGACAATGGAAAGCTCAATATCAAAAGTCAAAACAAGACCACATGCTGATTGTGGATCAGACTATCAATTGCTCCTGTGCAGGTTCAAACTAAAACTGTAGAATATCACAAGTGCATAGGAGTCGAAATATGTTCTTGACTATATCCCACCTGAGTTCAGCAACCACCTCAAGAACATGTTTGATGCATTAGACACTAATGATCATAGACCATACGAGTTATGGCATGACATCAAGCACATTCATGAGGAAAGCAAAAATTTACTAAAAAGATAAGAAAAAAGAAAAGATCAAATTACATGTCAAAAGAGACTCTGAAACTTGCCATTGAACACTAAGTAGCTAAAGTAAAAGGAAGACATAGCTGGGCATGGTGGCGGACGCCTGTAATCCTAGCTGCTTGGGAGGCAGAGCCAGGAGGATAGCAAGTTCGAGACCAGAGGAAGACTGCGAAATTTAGCGAGACTCTGTCTCAGAAAGTAAAGAAGAAAAAAAAAAAAAGGACTGGGTGTGCAGCACTTGCAAAGCATGCAAGCGTGAGGCCCTGGGATCAACCCCCAGTATCACAAAAAAAAAAAAAAGTAAAAGGAAGACATAATGAAGTTAAATAACTAAACATAAGATTTAAACTGGCAGCTCAAGAAGACAAAATCAAATATTATAATGACATATGCAAAGAGATGGAGATAGAAAACGAAAAGAGAAGACCACACTCTGTTTTTCTTAAGCCTAGGGAAGTAAAGAAAGATATGATTCCTCAAGTGAAAATTGTGAAGGATTCTATAGGGAAAATATTAAACAACACAGGAAACATGAAAAGAAGATGGAAGGAATACATACAGTCAGTATACCAAAAAGAATTAGTGGATGACCAACCATTTCAAGAATTTGCATATGATCAGGAATTAATGGTACTGAAGGAAGATTTCAAATTTCCTTGAAGGAATTGGAGAAACACAAAGCTCCAGGAATTGATGGGATATCAATAAAAAATGTTTCAACAAACAGAAGAAGCACTGGAAGTGCTTGCTTATTTATACCAAGAGGGTTGGAAAAGATCTACCTGGCCAGCTGACTGGAAGAGATCTATATTGTGCCTATTCTCAAGAAAGGGGATCCAACTGAATGTGGAAATTGTGGAATGATAGCATTAAGATGACACACAAGTAAAATTTTGCTAAATATCATTCAAAAGTGACTGCAGCTGTATATAGACAGGGTACTGCCAGGAAATCAGACAGATTCAGGAGAGAGTGGGGAACCAGGCCCATCATTGCTAATATCAAATGGATATTAGCCAAAAGCAGAGACTACTTGAAAGATATGTATGTTTTATTTACTATAGAAAGGCATTTTATTGTATGGATCATAATAATTCCTGGGTAATATTGTGAAGAATGGGAATACCAGAGCCCATAATTGTACTTATGAGAAATATGTACATGGACCAGACAGCAGTTGTTTGAACAGAACAAGTAAACACTCCCTGTTCTAAAGTCAGGAAGGGTGTGCATCAGGGTGATATCCTTTTGCTTTACCTCTTCAATCTCTATGCTGAGTGAAAAATCTGAGAACCTGAACTTTATGAAGAAGAATGTGGCACCAGGAATGCAGGAAGACTCATTAACACTGTATGTTATGCAGATGGCACAATTCTGCTTACTGAAAGTGAAAACAATTTGAAATATTTACTGATGAAGAGCAAAGAATATAGTCTTCAGTATGGTTTGTGCCTCAACTTCAATAACAATAATCCTCACACCTAGGTCAATATGCAATTTCATGATAAATGGAGAAAAGATTGAGGCTGTCCAAGATTTTGTTTTACTTGGTTCTATAACCAACATCCATGGATGCAACATTCAAGAAATCAAAAGACACACTGCATTGGGAAAAGCTGTTGCAAAAGATCTCTTTAAAGTGCTGAAAAGTAAAGATGTCACATTGAAGATGTGACTTATGGCACGGTAATTTCAGTCACATCAGATTGTGAAAGCTGGATATTGAATAAGGGAGACAGGAAAAGAATTGATGGTTTTGAGCTATGGTGGTGGAGACAAATATTGTATATAACATGGACTACCAAAAGAACCAATAGATCTGTCCTGAAGAAGTGCAGCCAAAGTGCTCTTTGGGATCAAGGATGGATAGACTTCGTCTTACATGTTTAGAACATATTGTCAGGAGGGATCAGGAGAATGATATCACATTTCGGAGAGTAGCAGATCAGTGAAAAAGCCAGTGCCCTCAACTAGATGGATTGACACAGTGGCTGCAACAATGTACTTAAACATAAAAAAGATCATGTGCCTGGCACAGAACTGAGGAATATTTTGTTGTGTTGGACCTAGGGTTACTATGAGTTGAACTCCACTTGACAGCATGTAACAACAACAAAAACAAAAACAAAAAAAGAGCAATATTTTTCTCTTTGGCTACGTTGATATATTCAGCCAGAGTTGCTGTATTAGTTTGCTAGGGGTGCCATAACAAAACACCACAGACTATTTTAAACAGTAGAAATTAATTTTCTCATAATTCTGGAGTTTAGATGTCCAAGAACAAGCCAGGCATGGTGGAATATGCCTGTGACCACAGAGACTTGAGGGTGTGATGCAGGAGGGTCACAAGTTCAAGGTCAGAGGAAGCATATGCAAGTATAGAGACCCTGCCTCAGGTATACCTCATTGGTATATCACTTGCCTGGCATTAGTACCTTTCTGGGTTCGATCTGTCAGCCCTGACAGAAGAAGAAGAAGAAGAAGAAG
>VMDO01017580.1:0-32500 GCA_007922755.1 Pedetes capensis
CTATTGTCAGTGCTTCTCTGCTGTGCATAGGGTTTTCAATGGCAGATTGATTTTTGGGAGGGGGTTGCCAGGTCCTTCTCCCAAGCCTACAGCTTCTGGTGTTCCCAGGCGGTCTCCCATCCAGGTACTAACCAGGCCCGACCCTGCTTAGCTTCTGAGATCTGACGGGATCGGATGCCACAGGGCTATGGCTGCAGGCTAAAAGAACTTAGGAACACTATTATCCACACATGGCATCATACTAGCCATTTAAAAGAAAGGATGTGTTGGTCAGGAAATTTTAATTGCAAATCAAATTGGATTCACTGATCAACTGTTTCACTATCATTGGCATCTTGAAAAAAAGACTTAAACATACAAACATCTTTTAACAGGCATATTTAGCAACTAAACTTGGCATTTATGTTATCAGGCGACACTCTAAGCAGAGACATGCATTGTACAGCACTTCTGCCATGGAACTGATTCCAGGTAAAACAATTCCTGAGTGAATTCCAATCTCAGAAATGGCCAAACTCATTTCCTTCCAAATGCATTGCAATTCCTAAAGAAGCAAAGAGCTATAAGAAGTTAAAAATACTTTATACCAGAAAAGTCCAGAAGTAGAATTGCACAAATCTATTTTAAACCCCTAATAGGTATGTTGTTAACTGCAATACGTTTAGCTGATACAAAGGACAATACACTGGAAAGGGCCTCAGGTTTCCTGACCAACAATCAATCCTACATTTCTTGTATACTTTCACCCTTTCCAAAGAAAATTCCGAAACAAAAATAAAGTAAAAGGAGCCTGTTGCATAAAATATACCTGTCCTAGAATTATCTTTAACATGCAAGCTTTTCTCTTCAAAAA
Source organism: Pedetes capensis (assembly GCA_007922755.1). NCBI lineage: Eukaryota > Metazoa > Chordata > Mammalia > Rodentia > Pedetidae > Pedetes > Pedetes capensis. The sequence continues at coordinate 854 of VMDO01017580.1, forward strand.
ATAATAAAAAATAATACTGGGATTCTGCAATGTACCGAATTTAGTAATATTGTTTGGAGTTACTTCCTTTAACAAAGCTTATTGGATACTGGAGAAGCTGTTTTCCGTTTATGTTGAGGCAACAGAAATATTCGTCAAATCAGTTTCACTTTCTGTTACAGTTAGCCTCACTTCCTAATTCTTTTCTAGCTGAATACCCTGCATTTTTCATGTAGTAAAACCTAGATATTGTAGTGACATTAGAAAACATGAGTGAATGTCTTTTTATATTAAGGCCCACAGAACATTTTCCAAATAACTTTTTGAAAGTTCTTCTATAGTCCTAAATATTTGGCTGTTCATAATCCACATCTTTTTCTAAATGTTTTTTCCAAGGAAAAACTTAAGAATACTTCTCCTCAAAATTTTAAAAACACATGTTGTTTATACTAAATTTTAGGAAATAAACAGAGAAAAAATAGAATCTTTTTTACCCTACGCATTCATGATAGTTTGGTATACTGTAAAAATTTGTCTACATGGTTTTTCTCCCCATGCTACTATTATTAACTTGTGCCAGAAAATATTTAAGTCTCAACAAGTAGGTGTGTCAAATTAAAAACAAAGGATCTCAAAGTCCTGGGCTTAATCCCCAGCACCCAGAAACAAAACAAAGGGTCAAATCTACTTTCATTTTCTACTTCCCCAAACAAAGGAAAAAATCATAAGCATCTTAACAGCCGACTAAAAAAATCTAGACAAAACAAGATTAGCATTCTAGGAGAGTGGGAACATTTTAATAATTTAATAAAAGAATATACATCAACACCCATGTGGATGCTATTTTTGAAAAGCAGAAAGCTTTCAAGAATTTTAAGACAAAATTTCACATAGAAGAAAGCTTTTCTTTCATTAGAAACCAATATAATTCCAACAAAAGATAGTTCTATAAAGGAGGCCCTACCAATCCTTACCCTCCAACACTGATCAAGCCCTGGAATAGTGTGTGTAACTAGAGACTTACATGAAAAAATGTTTTGAACACACTAGGACCCAAACATAAAACCCCAAGTTCACATTATTAAAGAATAACAGTAGTGGAGGGAGGAAAAAAAAGAATTCAATTTTCAAATGTATATAAGTATGTGACAATACTTCAAAAAGAAATAAAACAGGCACCGCTGTAATCCCAGCATTCAGGAGGCTGAGGCCGGAGGATTGCCAGTTTCAGACCAGCCTGCACTACACTGAGACTCTGTCAAATACTCCCCCTAAACCCTGACCTCCTTCAAAAGGAAATAAAATGAGTTATGTTCAGTAATTACTACCCAGTAACAATCCTTAACCCTTCTAACAAATGCATCCTTGGATTTTATGGAAATATCAGTTCTCAATAAAAATTTTTTTTCTTAATGCCTATCTCCTTAGGAAACCTGCACAATGAAGAGCAGGTACAACTAAGAGAGCTTGCCTTTTTACCCAGTGATTGTTCAATTTTTACACCAGAGTATCAAAGTAACACATTGCAAACTCTTAATAAGCCCCCAAACAGTTGTTCCACATGCTATTTTAAAAATCAGAAAAACGGAGCTGGGGGTGGTAGTGCACTCCTGTAATCACAGTGAGTTGGGAGGCAGAGGCAGGAGGATCACAAGTGCAAGGCTAGAGGCAGCCTGCATAACTTAGTGAGACCCTGTCTCAAAATAAAAAATAAAAAAACATGGGCCAGAGGTGCAGCTGATTTGGTAGAGAGCTTGCAAAGCATGCATGAAGCCCCAAGTTCTACTGCAAAATATAACTAACTAAATAAATAATCAGAAAAAATAGGCTAGGGGTGTAGCTCAGTGGTACAGCACTTGCCTAGTATATGCAGGGCCCTGGGTATAACACTCAGTACTGCAAAAAACAAAACAAAAAAAATTAAACATCAGAAAGATTTGACAATCTGGGCTTCTAATCTTTCTTTAAAACTAGGAAGACCTAGGGGATGTGACTCAGTGGTAGAGTGCTTGAGCAGCATGAATGAGACCCTGTGTGTGATCCTCAGCACTGCCAAAATAAATATAATTTTTAAAAATCCAGGAAAAAGTGAAGGTGTGGCAACACTGAGCTCTCACGCCCACATAATAACTCACTAGAGTTGATTAGTGGCTGTCTTTTCAGAAGTGACATTCACTCTCCAGGACTCCAGCCTCTTCCCTTGGTACTTTATTCTTGACTATCTCATTGCCTTGTCCCCAAAAGCAAAGAATTTTCAACTCCTATTCTATATGTTTCTTACTGTTCCCACCTGTTAGATATCAGACACTCTGATATACTTGCTTCCCTTCCCTTTTCTGATTCTGATTTGCTCTGGCTTTATTCTTTTATTTTCCTCTATACCCACATTACTGCCTCAAACACAGGAGATTATAGTATCTATCTAAATCCACAAAAACATTACACAGAAAGTTAATATCAAAACCCTAAGAAATTATTGATAGCACTATATGGGCTTGTCCATCACCTTTCAGCAGAGATGTCTCTGCAATGCCACTTCAACAGTTTTTTGCCTTCTTTATTATGTCTCCTTCAACTCAAATGTATAGGCAGATCAGAGGAAGCTGTATGTGACACTTCCATGATTCAACCTTTGTCCTCTATATTTCCAATTTTTGCATTTGAATACCATTCTCTGCTAGGTTCTATGTGTCTTCCAAAGTCACCAGACTTTTGGTTAAAGGGAATTTTTGCATGTGGCGTCAGTTTCACACAACCATGCAATTATGGTTTAAAATCTATCTGTTCCTAAATAAATCTTTGGACCACCTTGCCCTGAAGTACTGGTAATACTACTGTTCACTTCAGAATGCTTTATTTTTCATTTTTTTTATAGCGGCAGCTGGATCCCTCACCTGAAAAGTACAGAACAATTCACTGCTTTGCATACAGGTCCTTAACCACTCGGTAGAATTTACCACGTGGGAATCTAGGATAATGGGATTTGCAATCCACCCTCCCAACCCCAGAAGACCCCACCTCACCTTAGAGGTTAACAGGAGAGTTTACTACAATAGTAAAAGTAATACAACGATTTCTTTTTCTCTCTGGCCCCAAAAGGACTAAAACTGAACGGAAATGAAAATGAAATGGAGAGTAGGAGACGTACCGCAGATTGAAACCTCGGTTGCTCTTCCTGGAATAAGAGAGAAAAAAATAGAAAATATAGAAGTTATTTTTACACTTCGCATTCGATAATAAGAAAGAAAATGCCGGCGGCGGAGGAAGCGGCGGGTGGGGAGTCAGCCCGACACCCCTCCCTCTGTCTCTATCCCCGCACCCCCCCAGTGGGATCCGGTAGCGGGATAGGGGGTCCTGGGCGCCGCCCCTCCTTCCGGGATCCGAGCCGGGCCAAAGGGACCGAAGCACTGTCTCCAGCCCTCCGACCCAGCTCGGGCAGCTGGACACTTCCAGTCTCCCTCTCCGACTTCCCTCACCCCCAGGATCCGCGGGTCACAGGAGGAGGGGATCGCGGACCCAAGGGGCAGGTCCTGAGCGCCGTCCCGTTTCCCAGGACCCGGACAATGGGGCGCAACCCACCCCTGCCCCCGGACCCTGAACGTGGGCGGGGGTGGGGGTGGAGCGGGAGGCCGCAGCACACTCTTCCAGGGAGGAGGTAAGGGGTCCCAGAGGCCGCGTGTCTGCTCCCACCTCCAGTCCCAGGAGGCCGCTCCAGCCGGGAGCCCCGAAGGGAGCGAGCCGGGAGCGCAACGCAGGCGGTCCTGGCCCCAGGGGAAGGTGAAGGAGGCGGCGAGGCCTGGCCCCCTCCCGCCATCGCCCCGCTGAGAGCCCCGGCCGCTGTCCCCGCCTGACAACCCAAACGGGAAGGAAGAAGCCCCGGGACTCACGTCGCTCTCCACCTCGATGTCATCGTTATCGCTCATTTCCTACGGCCCAGAGAGCGGCCACTGCAGCGGCGGCGGGGAAGGGGAGGGGTGGCGGGGAGGGGGAAGTCACCGACAACAACAAGCCGAGTGCCCCCAAGCACACACTCACTCACTCACTCACTCGCTCCCTCACTCACACACACACACACAACTCGGGCGAGAACCACCTCCTCACTGCAGCACCGGATCAACGGCGGCACGCACGCCCGGTCGGCCCCCTGCCACGTGACCGGGCTCGCTGCGCCGGGGCAGCCGAGACTTGTAGTCTTCGGACCCTCTGGCGGACGGCCTGGAGAGATACAGAAAAACTACAATTCCCATAAGGCACCGCACACAGTCACCGCCAGCACGGCTTGTTGACGGAGCCCAGGGCGCCTGCGCACCGGGAGGGGGCGGGGAGAAGTGGCGCGGAGCCTGCCGGGAGGCGTAGTTCATGACCGCGAGTTGTCAGGAGGTTTTCCTCCCGTGGCAACAGAGAGGCTGCCGGGAAGACAGGACACATGGAGGGAGGTGGGCTTCTGCAGCCGACTACCGTCTGAGCTCTGGGCGCCAGGCCCAGGAGACTGGGTGGAGGTTTTGGAGAAGAAGCCGGCTGCCTAAATAACGCCATTTCTCCTTGGCATGACTGGTTTTACTTTGTCTTTAATGCCCGAGTCCCTCCTCTTTGCACTCCGGGACTGTGAGGTGGCTGACTTGGGGGGCGCGGCTCAGGATGCCCACGCGGACCCTGGGGATCAGGTTGTAGGGAGTTAATGGTTGTTAGGTGGCGTTACAGGACAGGTTAGAGGACCAACCTCGCGGTGGGACCATTTCCAGCCGCCAGCATCTTGGATCCATTTGTTCCCGGACTAGCCATCCTCGCTACTCAGTTGCTCATGATTCACAGAACTTAGTGAATGTGGAAGAAAAAGGCCATTCTGTGTTTGTTGTAGCCCATGCAGTTTAAGGAGTGCCCCAGTTCAGAGAACCATAATTAAAAATTGCAAAAAGAATCAGAATAGGAAACTGCAACTCTCCATCTACTTACAATCATATTTATATACTGTGGCATGAGGTATAATTACATCCATTCCCAACAGTATTTGTTGAGTACCTAACGTGGCAGCACAGGAATGTGCATATATATATATATATATATATATATATATATATATATATATATATATATAAAATCTTGAGTCTGCAGCCATAGCACACTGGCATCCGATCCCGTCTGTGATCTCAGAAGCTAATCAGCGTCAGCCTGTTAGTCCTTGGATGGGAGACCGCCTGGGAATACCAGGTGCTGCAGGCTAAGGAGAAGGAGCTGGCAATCCACTCCCAAAACAATCAGCCATTGAAAACCCTATGAGTAGCAGAGAAGCACTGACGCAGTGCCAGGCAGGGCACAGTGTTGGGGAGTGTTTCTGCTATACATAGGGTCGCTATGAGTAGGACCTGACTGGACGGCATTTAACAACAATAAAACTTGAATCGTCCCCGCCTTCATAGAACTCACAGCTGTGGAAACAAAAATGAAACTGCCTTGCAGCCATTTTTAAGTGTGCATTGAGTCCCACAAGAAGGGAAAACAATGGTAAAAGTACTTTTCCACCGTCAGACACTGAAGTATTCTTTCATATCTGGTCTCCAAGATGAACGAAACTTTTCTCATGAGTTACTGATTCTTGAATGAAAACTATTTCATCCTGACTTTTAATTGGAAATTTGGGATTATAACACATACAATCTTTGTGACATATATCCTCGTATGAACATATAGTTCTTGCTGAAGAGACAAATGTTAAGTGCGTAAATTTTCTTTTGCATATTTTCCTTTAAATATCTGTTGTCTGTCCTTTAAATATCATATTTTCCTTTAAATATCTGTTGTATTTGTTGCTCAGTGATCCAGTCCTACTGAAGTCTGCAGTCTTTGCAAATGAATTTGTCTTTTCTAAATGCGTTTGTCAGCTAATTTTGGAGAGACTGTCATAAATAGGCCATTATATGATAAGAGATGGTGAGCTATAAGGGAGACAAGGATGGTAGTTCTTTGGTGAGTTAGCTGGATACTAGAAATTAGGGCAAATTGATGATTACAACAAGCAATCCTTGGGTGCCTACTCTGTGTAAAGCACTACAGGGCAAGTCTAACTACAAGTTAAATTCACCTGAGGGCTTTAAAAAAATTCTCAAGTGTGGGCCACACCCCAGATCAATTAAGATATAGCCTCTGGCAGGAAGGACCAAACAGCTATAATTTTTAAAGCTCTTTAGGTGATTCCAGTGTGGACCCAAGACTTATGTACTCATAGAGGATGCCAAGATAAATAATATAGTCTTTCACTGAATTGTAAACTTTGAAAGAATAGATTTTATGACATGCCAATAATTATATTTCAATAAAGCTGTTATAAAAGAAAAATAATCTTTACTTATGTGGAATTTAAAACCTGACAGGGAAGTAAATTATGAATGCAATGTAGTGAAGACAGACAAAGTAAAGTGTCAAATAGGTTGTATAGTCAATGAATGCTGTAAGAGCTCGGAGGGCCAAGGAAGAACTGAGGTCCTAGACGGGGTGAGAAGTTGTTGACTGGGCACACCTCTGCTTAGAGGTTCACCAGAGTAAGGACTGGGTCTGTAAAGACCAGGCCAGATTTTGCTTACCACGAATTCCCAACTGCTGGAAGGAGGTCTGCGCAAGTAGAATGAAGTGAGGAGGAAAGGCTTTCCAGGTGGAAGTAGCTTACTTAGGCATTAACAGGCAATATGGAGGAAAAGGGGATTGAAAATGGCTCCTGCTATTCAGCCATGATTGGGAAGCCACCTGTGTGTCTGAGGACATTGGAATGACATTTTCAAATGGATCCCACACCCTATCTAAGCCCTCAAGCAATTTACAAAACAAAGACCCTAGGCCTAGTCACACTAGGCGACAGGGGCTGATGTCACACTGGGCAGGCCTCTAGTAAAACTACGGGGAACATGCACTCCCTCTCTCCTGCTCTTCCACATGCTCTCTTTCCACTCCCTACCCTTCTTCCTCTCCACTCTTCTCTCTCCAGTAACCATGTGCATGTCTCTTGGGCCTGCCATCTTCTCTGTCTATTCAAGGCATCTTTCCCTCTAAAAGCCTGCTTTACTTTACCATTCTGTGGCTTCTTTGCCTTCTCCTGGGGAATAGACATATCCTTATGCGAGTCACCCAGGGGATGCAGGTTTTTCCAAGTTCCTTTGCAGAGCTACCTAAGCTTCTTCAGTTGCCTCAGTTTTCCCTGTAATTACTGCTTAAAGGTTTGTTGTTGTTAAGTGCTGTTAAGTGGGGTCCAATTCATAGTGACCTATGTACAACAGAATGAAACACTCCTTGACCCTGTGCCATGCCCAGAACTACTCTCAGTGCTTCTCTGTTATTCATAGAGTTTTCAATGGTGGATTGTTTTAGGAGTGAGTCGCCAGGTCCTTCTTTCTAGCCTGTAGCACCTGGTATTCCCAGGCAATCTCCCATCCAAGGACTAACCAGCTGACCCTGCTTAGCTGCAGAGATCAGATGGGATCAGATGCCAGGCTGCTAAGGCTGGAGACTATTCTTAAAGGTATACTTTCTTTAATAAACCTTAAAGGTACTCAATACCATAACTTCTGTTGTTAGGTGCCATGGAGTCTATGGATCCTCAAAGGGTTTTCAATGGCTGATTGCTTTGGGAGTGGATTGCCATATCCTTCTTTCATTTTTGCAGTGCTGGGGATTGAACCCAGGTCCTCAGGAAGTATGGAACAGCACTTTACCAACTGAGCTAAACCCCAGCCCATAACTTCTGTGTTATTGTTGTTAGGTGCTATCCAGTTGGGTCCAATCATAGCGACTCTCATAGGGTTTTCAATGGCTGATTGCTTCAGGATTGTTTCTGGGAATGGAGTGCCACAGCGTTCTCCCACATAACATCTGTATTGAGTATAAATTCTTTTATATGCCGAATACAAGGGCAGAGGTTTTGCTGTCAGATTTCTGGACCTGCACTCCAGACCTGCCTACTCGTGCTCTTGTGTCTCCCCACCAACAGAAGGACTGGAGATGTTAACACATCTCTTCTCAGTAATTGATAGACTATGAAAACCTGTCAGCCTGGTTAATAAATCTGACCTGATACACAAAACACTGCACCCAATAATTGTAGAATTCATGGAACATTTACAAAACTGGCCATGTCCTGAGCCATAAAGCAAATCTTAACAAATTTCAAAGGACTGTGATCTTAGCATGTTCTTGGACCTAATACAGTTAAAATAGAAATAAAAATAAAAAGGTAACTAGAAAATCCTCATAACTTTGGAATTTAAGGAACACTTTTAAATTGGTTGAGGATGTGACTCAGTAGGAGAGCACTTGCCTAGCATGCTCAAGGCCCTGGGATCAATCTCTAGTGCCACAAATAAGTAATAAATAAACAACAACAACAAAAGAAACACTTTTAAGTGAGTCTAATAGAGGCTTTTGTGAACAAGGCATATATGCAGGAAAGAACTCGGCATGAGCAGAAATTTCGTTTTATTTTCCTGTTTAGTGCTTTTCTGATACGAATAACTAAAAATTCACACATGAATGTCTTTGGTAAAGCTGGAAAAAGCTTTTTAAGCTTGTGAGCTTTTCAAGACTGGACCATGTCAGCCTCTTTATACTTCCAGTTGGTAAACCTGTCACCAGGAAGCTTGTTACAAATGCAAAGCCTCAGGCTCCACCCAGACCTATTAAGTCAGTTCTGCCTTGTAACTGACTCATATACACATTAGAGTTTGAGAGGCTCTGATGGAGGAGGAGGAGAGCAGTGAGTAGGGTGGGCCAGCAGATCCATTTTCTCTTCAGCTCTTGTATTAATTTGGCTTCTGCACTACCACTTGACTAACATCATTCTTCTCTAGGCTATCAGGCACCTCTTTATTGCTAAATCCAGCTACCTCTTTTTTGCTAAATCCAAATAAATCCAAATCTCTTATTGGACTTACACATGGCCTTCTACACTATTGACCCCCCTCTTTTTTTTTTTTTTTTTTTTTTTTTTGGTGGTGCTGGGGAATTGAACCGAGGGCTTGGCACGCTAGGCAAGGGCTCTACCACTGAGTTACACCTCCACTGAATCCTTTTTTTTTTTTTAATAGTATAGAGTATATTGTTGTTGTTGTTTGGTGCTGTCAAGTTGGTGTCTGACTCAGGGATCCTACATACAACAGACAAAACACTATTGTCAATGCTTCTCTGCTATTCATAGGATTTTCAATGGCTGATTGTTTTTTGGGAGTGGGTTGCCAGGTCCTTCTCCCAAGCCTCTCAAAGCACCTGGTGTTCCCAGGTGGTCTCCCATCCAAGTACTAACCAGGCCTGACCCTGCTTAGCTTCCAATATCTGATGGGGTCGGATGCCACAGTGGTATGGCTGCAGGCTAGTATATAGAATAAGTTTATTAAAGACATAGATTATAAAGGCAGTACACCTTCAAGGCATGAAGGGAGGCAGTAGTAAAGGACGAATCCTTTTTATTAAAGTCCAAGAACTGTTATGCTTTCCCTCCTGCCTCTTTGGCTGGATATTCTTGTCTCCTATGGTTCCCTTTGCTTCTTCTCTGCATGAATTCCTGGGGTTCTGGGGTTGGCCTTGGACTCTTCTCACACTTACTTTTACCTCCTGAGGTTTTGCTCATCATCTCTCCAATGGTGACCCAACCCTCCATCATCATTATATGCAAATTATTCCTGGACATATCTACTTTGAAACAGGCAATTCAAAACTCAAGTCTTAGGGATGAATGAGGAAAAGCAGGTTTTGACACAGCATTTGGAATATGAGCCAGTCATATAAAAGTGAGCATGTCTGTACAAGTATATATATGTAGGGAAATATGTAGAAGGATAGTCTGCAAAAATTTAATAGTATGTCATTGGAAAGTGGGATTTCCAGTGATTTTTCCTTTTCTTTTCTTTTTAAGTGTGCAGCATCATTCTTGCCAAAATAGTAGACGTATTAAAAGACCACCACTACCTCAAAAAGTAGCTTATCTTTCCTAAGCAGCAAATTTCTCAAGCCATAACCCTTAGGAAGACAGTCCCAAGTTGTACTTGCTTTCTTCTTATTTGGGGAAGAGAAAGTAACCACAGGAACTCACTGGCATACTCAAGTAAGGACCATGTAAAGAATTTCTAATTAAAAGGATGAGACAGGGGATGTAGCTGAGTGGCAGAACACTTGCCTAGTGTTACATGAGGTCTGGGTTCAAACCCCAGCACTGCAGGGGGTAAAATCAATTAACTAATTAAAATAAGGACTGCACCTGTACCACTCTGGCGTCTGATCCCAGCAGATCTCAGAAGCTAAGTGGGGTCCGGCCTGGTTAGTACTTGGATGGGACACTGCTTAGGAACACCAGGTGCTGTAGGCTTGGGAGAAGGACCTGGTAGCCCATTCCCAGAAAACAATCAGCCATCGAAAACCCTATGAATAGCAGAGAAGCACTGACAGCAATGCCAGGCATGGCACAATGCCAGGGATTGTTTCGTTCTGTTGTACACAGGGTTGCTATGAGTCAGTCCCAACTCGATGGCACCTAACAATAAATTAAAATAAATTTAAAAACTGAAGAAATTTGCTGGGCATGGTGGCGCATGCCTGTAACCCCAGTGGCTCATGAGGCAGAGGCAGGAGGATCGCAAGTTGGAGACCATAGGCAGTCTGCGTAACTTAGTGAGACTCTGTCTCAAAAAAGTTAAAAAAAAAAGGGGGGGGGGCTGGGGTGCAGCTCAGTGGTCCAGCACTTGCAGAACATGGAAGTGTGAGGCCCTGGGTTCAACCCCCAGTACCACAAAAAACAAAACAAAACAAAACAAAACAAAAAACAACTGGAGAAGTTGTTAACCAGTATTTGGACAGAGTATAAAGAAACTGCAAAGGATTGCCCAGTTCCTTTGGACTCTAAGCCCATGGAGGATAGGGAACAGAATGGTGAACAGAACAGAGAGGGACAAGAGTTTAGGCCAGGGGCCCAGAGCAGTTGGAGGTGAAAGGTCAAAAGGAAGATCTCTAGGCATAGTGAGAAACCTTTCTCTTCTCTTCTCATATTTTTAGAGAAGGCTAGAAATGTCCAATCCATTCTGCAGGAAGGGAAAGATATGGCAGAAGGGGTAGTGGTGGCAGGGGGGGGATATTCTGGCATCACTACTCCCTCCTTTATTTCCCCTTGGAGGATGAGTGACTAACTCATCACTGAAGGAGTGGGGAAACTTTCCCTCTACCCCCTGAGGGTTAAACAACTGAGTCTACAAAATAAACTGACTGTAGGTAGAGAAAAAGTACATGAATTTTTTGTGTGTTCAGGCATCACATGAAAGAAAAGTGAACACATCCATACCCTGTGAGATCCAGACACTTGTATCCTCTGTTCGGAGGTGTGTGTGTGTGGAGAGGTGTAGAAATGACTTCTGGGAAAGATGAATGGGCCCTCAGCAGAACGGGCAGAGCCTGTGACCACATCTGGGCATTGTGTCAATCTCTTTACTCTTCCCTGGTTGGTGAGATCCAGTGAAGGGACTTCTTTTGTTTCTCCAGGTGCCCTTGGTTTGAAGTCACATCAAAGTGGCGTATTGTGGGGGTGGTATTTCCTGAATTCTCTTGTCAGTTTAGTGAGTTTGAAGGAGAAACTGGCCACCTGTGGTCAAGCCCTTTCTCTCTGAGCTGGAAGGCATGGCTTTCTGTTGCTGGAGGGGAGCCTGTGGTCACCCAGCTTTGCTATGGCTGGGGCAGGGCTGGTGGTGGTGGTGTTGGTAGTAGTAAAGGTGTGATGTTTAGCCTTAATTGTCAGCTTGACTGGATTAAGAGGTGCTAGGAGTAGTAAGCCTGCAGCTGGAGCACTATGGTGTCAGATCTCAGAAGCTAAGCAGGGTCAGGCCTGGTTAGTACTTGGATAGGAGACTGCCTGGGAACACCAGTTCCTGTAGGCTTGGGAGAAGGACCTGGCAACCCACTCCCAAAAAACAATCAGCCATTGAAAACCCTATGGATAGCAGAGAAGCACTGACAACAGTGTTTCGCCTGTTGTATGTAGGGTCACGATGAATTGGATACTGACTCGAAGGCACCTAACAACAACAGGAGTACCACAATCCTGGGATGTCTGTCAGGGCGTTTCCTGAAATGATTGACATATAGATGGTACCATCCAGTAGGCTGGAGGCCTGGGTAAAATAAAGTAGAAGGAAGAAGCCAGTGCATATGGTGGACAGGCTAAAACTCTTCCAGAGCAAACTGTGTGTCTCTAATTGCTCCTGCCTGCACATATCAGACTATGCTTTCCTCAGCTTCCATGCAGATTCAATACCAGACTTTCCAGGGTGCTTCCATACCTCAGCCCCAGGCAGAGACTCTAGGTTTCCAGCTCTGGGACTGAGTGGCTACAGGTCTTTCTGCAGGTACAGCTATGGAACTACCCTGTCCCATTGTGTAAGCTAATCCAATAAATCCCCTTTTATTTTATATATAGAATAGAATGTATATGGATTGTTGTTGCTGTTAGGTGCCATCGAGTCAGTGTCCAACTCATAGTGACCCTATGTACAACAGACGAAACACTATTGTCAGTGCTTCTCTGCTATTCATAGGGGTTTCAATGACTGATTGATTTTTGGGAGTGAGTTGCCGGGTCCTTCTCCCAATCCCACAGCACCTGGTATTCCCAGGAGGTCTCCCAACCAAGTACTAACCAAGTCTGACCCTGCTTAGCTTCCGACATTTAATGGGATTGGACGCCATAGTGCTACGGCTGCAGGCTAAAATATAGAACAGATATATATCTATATATCTATATATCTATATCTATAGATATATAGATATAGATATATATATCTATATATAGATATATATATCTATAGATATATATAGATATAGATATATAGATATATATATAGACATATATATCTATATATAGATATATAGATATCTATATAGAGATATATATAGATATATATAGATATATAGATATATATATAGATATATATATAGATATATAGATATCTATATCTCTATATAGATATCTATATATCTATAGATATATAGATATAGAGATATAGATATAGATATTATATTGGTTCTGTTTCTCTAGAGAACCCTGACTGATACAAAAGATAAATCCAGGAAGTATCAGGAGGCCACACAGGTCAAGCTTCATTCTCCGGTTTAGCCTTATCAGTAAAAAAGCTATTATTTTTGTCTCCATCTGTCTGACTTATGTCTCTAAGAATTGGTTCCAAATTCAAGGTGGGAGTGTTGTACCCAGCAGCTCAACCCCAGAAAAATACTCCAAGACACAAACAAATGGATTGGAAGCAGAAAAGTTTATTTAGACCAGCCTGCTGGCTATTTTCAGTCCCGGGAGTGGACTTTCAGAAAGCAGCATCCAACTCACAGTGGTTAGGGGCTTTATAGGGTAGGGGAGGAGAAGCAGAATTACAGAAGCAGAAACTTTTTTATGGTAAAAGGGTGGGGGTATAAAGTACATAGTAAGTTTGCGTTTTCCAGAGTTTAGCCATTTGCAGGAATTCCCTGAATTTGACCATTTACAAAGTTATCTAGGGCTGCCACACTTTTCTTAATTCAGCCCTTCGGCAGGCCCAGCCTTCTCATGACACACCTGCCCTTGTCAGCTTTTATTGAAGGCTAGTTTTTCGAGGAAGGAGAGTGATTTTGAAGTGACCTAGGCCTGCTATCACAGGAGATCTGAATCTTATTTCTCAGTTCTCTCTGGGTTTTTGGTGATACTTGGGCATTGAACCTAGGGCTTCACTCATGCTAGCAAGTGCTCTAGCACTGAGCTTCAACCTCAGCCCCATTTTTATTTTTTTGTTTTGAGACAGGGTCTCACTAAGTTGTGCAGGCTGCCTCTGGCCTTGAATTCACAATCCACCTGCTTTAGCCTCCCAAATTGCTGGGATTATGGGCATGCACCACCATGCCCACTATCAGCCCTCTTAAACCCCTGCATTCCTCCCATGCCCACCAATCTCACTCCTCTAGTCCATCAGCAAGTCTAGTACTTTTCAGGATTTCTGTGCTCTTGGCTCCCACTGCAGGTCCCACATCATTCAGCCTGCACCTTCTTCCCTGGGCAATGGCTCCTAAGGAGTCTCCTGCCTTCAAACCCACCCTGCTGTTCTCTCCCCACAGCCAGATGATCTCTCAGGAATGAAATATTTTCACTCTCTTGATCAAACATTTCAGTCCCTGCCCATGACCTCGACATCGACCTAGACTTGTAGACTCACCTGTCTATGCTTTCGGCTTCTGCTCTCATCCTCCACACTCAGGCCCTGCAGGATTTGTTGCCTTCCCCTCAAAAGACAACTTTCTTCTGCCTCAGAGATTTCTACATGCTGCTCCCTCTGTCCTGAGATCTACTTCCCTCACACTACTCCCACTCATTTCCAGTTAGCTTCTTTTCTTTTCTTTTCCTTTCGGTTCTCTTTTTTCTTTCTCTTTTTCTTTCTTTTGTCTTTCTTTCTTTCTTTCTTTCTTTTGTTCTTTCTTTCTTTCTTTCTTTCTTTCTTTCTTTCTTTCCTTCTTTTGTCGTCCTTTCTTTCTTTCTTCCTTCCTTCCTTCCTTCCTTCCTTCTCTCTCTTTCCTTTATTCTTATTCTTCTTTCTTTCATTCTAGGCCAGGTTGGCCTCAAAGATGCTCTGTAGCCAATGCTGGCCTTAAACTCATGATCCTCCTGCCTCCTCCCAAATTCTGGGATTACAAGCATGTGCCACCTCACTGGCTTACCTGTACTTTCTGCTCATCCAGGAAGTCCACCTAGATTCTCCAAGGCTGAATTAGGTGCTTATCAACTCCTCCCATAGCACTTAGTGCTTTCATTGTCATAGCACTTACCATTATTTGTTCTGACTTCCTGTTCACATGTCTCTCCCCCACTATAAGCTCCTCACGGAGCTTATAGGTCTCTCTTTGTCTTATGGTGTTTTCATTCAGGCATACAAAGCTTTGCACTAAGTGGTTTTGCCTGATTTGCTGACTCCTCCTTTACCTGACTGCTTGCTGGGGACCATTGGGACTTGATTCTCTTCTTTTGGTGTTCATATCCATTGTCTATATCAGGGGTGTCCAACCTTTTGGCCTCTCTGAGCCAAGAGTCCTGGCTGGACTCTTGTTCCTCTGGCTTTAGAATCAGCCAGTTCACCTTAAGCTTCTCTAAGAGCCCTTCTCATCTCATTGTCTAATATAGATAGAATTTACCACCATTTTGTTGTTGTTGTTGTTGTTGCCTTGAGACACTCCAGGGTGTTCTTGTCTATAGCCACACTACCCTGGCATCTGATCCCATCAGATCTCAGAAGATAAGCAGGGTTGAGCCTGGGTAGTGTGTGGATCGAACCTGGGAATAATAGGAGCCGTTGGCTTGGGAGAAGGACCTGGCAGCCCATTCCAGAGATAATCAGCCATCGAAAACCCTGTGAATAGCAGAGAAGCACTGACATAGTGCTGGGCATGGCACAGTGTTGGGGAGTATTTCATTCTGTTGTACATAAAGTCTCTATGAGTCAGACCCAACTTGATGGCACCTAACAACAACAAGGCTGTCCTCGAACTTGCAATCTTCCTGCTTTCACTTTCCAAATGCTGGGATTATAGATGTGTACCACCATGCCTAGCTTTCACCATCTATTTTTATTTAGTCTTAGTTTGATTATTTATTGATTACTTTCCTGGTGGACTATAAACTTTATGAGGCCAGGGACCTTGTTCATTTTGTTCCTGGTCATATCCCTGGCACTTAGCATGGTAGCTGGCACATGGTATGTATTCCATATGCTGTAGTCTGAATGTTTATGTCCCCCAGAATTGATGTGTTGCAATCCTAACCCTCAATCAACCATATTAAGAGTGAGGCCTTTTGGAACTGGGATTAGTGCCTTTTTGAAGTAGGCTCAAGAAAGCTCATTCACCCCTCCCACCACGTGAGGATGCAACACCAACTCTAAGTAATGGGCTCTCACCCAACAGCTGGATCTGCTAGCACCTTGATTTTGGAATTTTCAGCTTCAGCCATTAGAAAGAAATGTTTATTGTTACAAGCCACCCAGTTTATGGCATTTTGCTATAGCAGCCTCAACAGACCAAGACACAATAAATACTACAGGACTGAACCTTGTAACTATTTCAATCCCATCATACTTTATAGATTGCATCTATAAATGTCAATTCACTCCTTGAAGTACTTGGAAACAAATCATGAGATTGTTTCACCTATGCTGAGGGACTGAGAAGAGCTTCCCTACTTGACTTAAACGTTGACTGGAAAAGGAAAAGGCTGTTTGTTTAGGTCCTGTCCACACAGCCTGCTTGTCAGGACAGATCCTTGCTAATAATGCCCAACTCCAAATTATTCTCAAAATGCCTTTCAACAATCCTGATGACTCAGGGGTCATAGTGGAGAGGAGGAGATTAATGTCAAGGGCCAATCTGTGTTTAGCCTATCTCTTACTTGAAGTCCTTGAATTAATTCAACTCCTTTGTGGGAAGACCAAAGGCATTCTGTTCAGAGCTTTTGTAAGCAAAAGCCAACGAAATGTTTTGTTCATTATTGCCAGGGTTAGATTCCGAATACACATTGGAAGTTTGTCAATGGAAGTCGTTGCATTAATCACTTTGGCTGCTGTTCGTGATGTACAATAGATTTTATGCAATGTAGGAGACATTTTAATATAGTGGAATAATATTGCACATATTATAAATAATATATCTTATCACATGATCAAAGCCCAGTTTACAAAGAACAAAGAAACAACCAACCAAAAAACAAATTATAGGTCTTTAATGGAGATATTTAAGATTGCATGGACAATAACTTCTATTTGAAGTAATAAATCAGCCAGGTGTGGTGTGGTGGTGCACTCCTGTAATCCCAGTGACTCAGGAGGCAGAGTCAGAAGGATCACAAGTTCAAGGCCAGAGGCAGCCTGTGTAATTTAGTGAGACCATGACTGAAGATAAAAAAATAAAAAATGCACTGAGAGTGCAGGTCACTGGTAGAATGCTTGCAAAATATGTGTGAGGCCCTGGGTTTAGCCCCTAGTACAAAAAAAAAAAAAAAAAAAAAAAAAAAAAAAAAAAAAAAAAAAAAAAAAAAAAAAAAAAAAAAAAAAAAAAAAAAAAAAAAAAAAAAAAAAAAAGAAAAGAAAAGAAAAGAAAAAGAGAAAAAAAATCAACCAAACCAGAGTCTCTTTCTGACGATCTCCAACAGGCAAAAAATGTGTTCCACAAGACAATCTAGAACTCACAGTTAAGAACTGCGAGAGATTACCCAGCTTCTTATTTACTAACAGCAAAAATATTTTTGCCTATAAACCCCAAGTTATCTTTTCTCATTTTCTTTTTTCTTTTTCTTTTGTTTGTGTGTGCCAGGGGTTGAACCAAGGGCCTCAAGCCTGCCAAGCACACACTCTGCCACTGAGCTATACCCCAATCTTCCCAAAGCTTCCCAGGTTCCTTTTATTTTGGAAGAACATGCCCTGGGGCACTTGGTTTCTCAAAAACAAAAACAAAAACAAACAATAAAATAAAACCAAAAAAAGCAAAAAACCAACCAACCAAAAAACCTCTTTCTTTCTTTCCTGTGACAAAATTAGGGATCTTGGAAGGAAGATGCCTCTCCAAAACTTTGTGGAATTCAGGAACACAGCTTTAAGTCTTTCTCTTTTTTTTTCTTTTTTTTTTTTTTCAGTATTGAGGAGTTGAACCTAGGGCCTCACTCATGCTTTGCAAACGCTCTGTCACTGAGTTGCACCCGGTAGCCCAATTTTTACTCTTTATTCTGAGATAGGGTCTTGCTAAGTCGTGCAGGCTGCCCCTGGCCTTGAACTTGTGCTACCTCCCAAGTTGCTGGTATTACAGGTGTGTGCTACCATACCAGCTCTAAGCTTTTAATTAACAAGCTAACTTGTCAATTTCTTGGTGTTATTTAAAGGAATGGCTTAAAATTCTAGACATTCATAGGAAAGAAAAGTTAGGAGAAAAAACTGACTGCAGTGGTTAACATCTTGGAGTGCCTCACTTAACTAGAATGGAAACAACCTGCACCACATAACAACATTTCTATTCAATGATAGACTGCATACATGATGCTGGTCTCACAAGATTATAATGGACCTGAAAAATACCTATTAGCTGATGACATCATAGCTGTCATAATGTTATAGCAGAATGCATTACTCACATGTTTGTGGTGATGCTGGTGTAAATACATGGTGCTGCCAGTGGATGAAAGCACAGCACATACAATCATGCACAGCACATAACTTTTGATAATGATAATAAACAGAGACTATGTTACTGGCTTATTTATTTACTATTCTATTCTATTTTTTAACATCAGAGTTTACTTCTACCTATTTTTAAAAAGTTATACCAGCCGCAGCCCCATAATCTTTTTTGTTTGTTTGTTTGTTTTGTACTGGGAGCAGAACCCAAGGTCTTGTGCATACTTTACAAGTGCTCTGCCACTAAGCTACACCCTCAGCTCCTTTTTTTATGTTTTATCTTTTTTTTTTTTTTTTTTTCCGGTACTGGGAGTTGAACTAGGGCCTCGCACTTGCATGTTTTGCAAGTGCTGGACCACTGAGCTGTACCCCCAGCCCTTTTTTTTTTTTTTTTTACTTTTTGAGATGGGTTCTAGCTAAATTACCCAGACTTCCTCTGATCTCGAACTTGCGATCCTCCTGCCTCTGCCTCCTGAGCTGCTGGGATTACAGGCGTGCACCATCGCGCCCAGCTCTATGTTTTATCTTGAGACAAGGTCTGGATAAATTATGTAGGCTGTCTCTGGTCTCAAAACCGTGATCTTCCTGTCTCCACCTCCTGAACTTCTGGGACTACAGGCATGCACACACAGCATTATCTCATGTTTACTAGGTCTCTGGATTGCATCAAGAGGCCACATTGAATGACAGACCTCCACCATCAAGGTTTGCGTAAGTGCACTTTAGGATGTTCACACAACTGTGAAATTTCCCAGGGGGGCATTTGTCAGCATGCATCTTTATCCTTAAGTGACACATGTCTGTAGTTTCAGGGAAGGGGGCAGAGGCAGGACCCTATTCTACTGGCGTTCCACTGTGCTCCAGAAGCCTTATCCTCCACAACACAAAGGACAGCACTTGCCCTGGATAAGGAGATATGGGGATAAAATGTGATCATATGTGCACCAATGTTTTGTTTTGGTTTGGTTTCCTGTTAATTGAAGTATAATTTATATCAATGAAATTTAGGGTACATTACTGCCCATTTTGAAAAACTTCATAGTTATTCAATCAAGTACCATAATCAAGAAACAGAACAGTTCTACCATTCCCTAAAATTCTTCTGGGCCCTTTTATAATCAACGCCCCCTGCTACCCATAGCCCCTGAAAACCACCACTGATCTATCTTCTGTATAGAATTACCTGTTTCAGAATGATAGACTTTTTTGTGTGTGTGTGCATGATACTAGGGATTGAACCCAGGGACTCACCCATGCTAGACAAACACTCTACCACTGAGCTCCATTCCAAGCCAATACATTTCTTAATAACACTAATAGTACTAATAGTGATAGTCACAGTACTGAGTATTTGCTAGGTCCCAGATGCTGTGCTAGACCCTGCCACAGAAACCTCCTAAAGCCCAACGGGGTGAAGAAACAGGTTGAACAAAGCCAAGTAAGTTGCCCAACATCATTTAGCTAGTAGGTGGCAGAACTAGGACCTGAGCACAAGTCTCGCTGATGCTGAAATGCATGCTCTTCATCACAGCACTGCTGTCTTGGATTAGGAACATAATAGAGGACTTCAGACTGTGAAGAGCTTTTAGAAATGACCTAGTAACATGATCCCAAACCACTCCTTTTGATCAAGTTTCATAAGCACCTTGCCCACTCCAGTTCATAGGATAGAGTTGGAAGACTGCGCCTGTGAATTACTTATGTGGACTGAGACTCTTATGTGGTCATCACAGTCTGAAGTTGCCATGCACTTGACCTTACTGAGAGTTCAAGGGGTGATGGGGTAATGAAGGACAGCATCTCTGAAGTAGACAGTTGGGTGTTTAGAGTACTCAGGTGTTCTTTCTGGGAGTTGGATAAATGCCAGCAAAGCTTTCATATAACTTTCCAAAATCCAGCTGTCAATTCCAACAGCCAAGGCCAAACCTCATGCTTCTGGCATTCCATTCTGGGTTTGGTAGGGATGGCAGGGCCTAGCAGAGCCTGTCTGCTGGCTAAGGACAATACAACCATCTCATCCTCTTCCTTCCAGTCACTGCCAGTGATTGAACAAGATTCTCAAGGATCAGTAGAACTGTTTGGTTCTATTCATATTGATTAAAATAAGTAAATAAGTAAAAAAAAATGAATAGGAGTTATAATGTGTGAATAATGGCTTTGTGCTTTAGAAATAGGCCACACTCCTCCACATTCAAACTCCTCTGGTAAAATTATAGGCCGAATGCTGCAGCAATTCAAAAGAATGAGAGGAAATTTGAAATAGGAGAAACTAACCTAGCTGGCTTGGTAACAGGTCCAAGGAACACCATGCCCTTTGGATGTAGATAGCTACTGGCATGTCTATTCCTGTTGGTCAGGCTGACCCTCTGGCCAGGTCACTTGGCAAGTGGAGAGGGTCACAACGTTTACAGAAAATCCACTCCATCCTTGTCAGTGAGAAGTACTGAGGTGGGAGATGAGAAAGATTTTTATCTACTGATAAAAGTAGAACTGATGGTTATAATAAAAAGTGATACAAAGGAAGTGAGTTATAAAACAATCCCTACTATAGTATCCTATTTGCTTACTTTTACGAATATGAGTATACACAAACACATCTGGAAGAATTTTTACAAACTCTTAATAGAACTGAGATTGCAAAAGGCAGGGGGATTTTCATATTTTATTGTGTCTATTTCTGTAGTATTTGAATTTTTCCTAAAGAGAATGCATTATTCTCCCCCCCTCCACCATGTTTGGATTTTTATTGAAATATCATTTTAATTGGCACATAATATTTGTACATATTTATGGGGTAGAGTGTTATAATATGTGTATCTAATATTTAACAATCAGATCAGAGTAATTAGCATTTCCATATCTCAAACATTTATTTCTATGTGCAGGAAACTTTTAGACTTTCCTAGTTACTATCATCTTGTTTGTTTGTTGTTTTTCTGTTTTGAGACAGGGTCTTGCTGTGTAGCCTAGGCTGGCTTGAAACTCACTATATAGCCCAGGTTGGCCTTGAACTCCTGCCTCAGTCTCCCAAGTGCTGAGATTACAAACATGCCACCACACCTGGGTGGTTAATATAGTTTTTAAATGTCAGGTACATTAAAGTCACATTTATATATAGTAAAATCACCCTGTTAGAAGTGTATGGTTGGACGAGTTTTGACAAATAGATCAGTGATACAACCACAACCCCAATGAAGATATAGAACAGAACATTTCCATCACCCTAAAAAACTACCATCTGCCCCTTTTCAGTCAATCTCTTGCCCCCACTCCTAGGTGCACTGCTCTGCTATCTGTCCCTAATGTTTAGCCTTTTATAGAATGTCATATAAATGACATCATACAGTAAGCATGTAGCTTTTTGTGTTTGGCTTTGTTCACTTAGTGAAGTGCTATTCACACTCACCCCTCTGGTGTTTTGTAGTAGTCTATCCCTTTTTATTGCTGAGTGGTATTCCAATGTATCACAATCTACCCACTCACCAATGCTGCTTGTTTTCTGCTTTTGTTAATTACAGATAAAGCTGCTATAAACAGTTGGGTACAAGTGTTCGTGTAGATAAAAACTTTTCCTTGGATACATATCTAGGAATGTAATTGTTGGGTCACATGCTAAATATATGATTAACTTTATCAGAAACTGCCAAACTTCCAAGCTGGCTATATCATTGGTATTCTCATCACAAGTATCTCACTTGCTGCATGTTTTCATCAGCTTCAGGAATCAGCAAGTTTTTGGATTTGAGTGATTCTTCTAACAACAATAGGTGTGTAGTGTTAGCTCGCTCGCTCTCTCTCCCTCTCCCTCTCTCTCTCTTTCTCTTTTTAACAAGGCAAATGGTTTGTTCAAAATATCTATTTACTCACTGTAAGTGGTCAAAGTAGGAAAGGCAGTAACATTTTTTCTCTCTTTTTTTTTAAAAAAAGTAGATGTGGTCTTCTATCCATAAGCTCCATTACATCAAAAGAACAAAATGGGCTTAACATTTCATTTACTAGTTCAGCATTATATATTTTAAAACAAAACAACTGTAGTAACTAATCAGTCTGCCTTAACAAATTATAATAATGCAGCGAAATTTAATCTTCTTTGAGGATTATGGCCAGAATCCACACTGTAGGACAATCTTCCGAAAAACTGGAATATAAAATGCTGAGTTCAATTTAGACGTCAACAACATCTTTAGCATCAACACCAATGCCGTCAAACTTCGTCATTATCTCCAGGACAAATGTATTGATTTCACTGATTTTAGCATGTTCTGGAAGCTGGCCTTATGTCTCCAGACTTCCAGCTTCATCTGCATTGTATTTTGAAATCACGTTAGCTTTATTATCCTGGTAGTCTCTGAGACTGACCAATAAAATGCCTGAAGTATTTATTTAAACCTTTGTTCTCAATTCTCCTCAGATGTGACATCTCTTTCTACCATCAAAACACATTATTTCTAACCACTCATTTTTAAACATTTTGATGACTTGAGCAAATTCTCATCCACCATCTTTGTATACCAGTTCTGCTTTTTCAGATACATTCTCATTCTTACCTCTGCATCTATTTTTACTTCCTTTACCTTTATTCTTGGTCATGGTGATGACCGCTGCTTCGCCATATCTCTGACTTGGTTCTGGGGAGCTGCCTGGGTGATTTGTCAGAAGTGTGCTGGGTGAGAGGTGACACTAAGGAGCCCACTGATGGAAGAAAATGCTGGAGGCCCTCATTATGGTTTTAATTTGTATTTCCTTAATGATCAATGGTGTTGAATATTTTTTCATGTGCTTATTGATCACCTGTATATCATTTTTGGTGACACGTCTTCAGATATTTTGTTATTAAGAAATTGAGTTATTTTTCTACTACTGCATTGTAAGAGTTTTTAATATATTCTGGATAAAAGTTCTTTGTCAGAGATAGGGTTTTTTAAAAAAATATTTTCTCCTAGTTTTGACTTGTTTTAATTTTATGAACAATGTTTTTTGAACAACAAATGTTTTAAATTTTAATGATGTGTAATTTTTTTAGTAATTTGTCTCTTTTATGCCCTGTTTAAGAAATCTTGCCAGGCATGTAGTACACAACTATAATCATGGCACTTGGGAGACTGAAGCAGGAGGATCGTGAAGTTGAGATCAGCCTGGGCTACATAGCAAGAGCCTGTCTGAAAAAAGAAAAAAACAAAACAAAACAACAAAAAAAAACCAGAAACCCCAAACAAAACAAAAAAGAAATTATTGCCTTACTGAAGGTGACAAAGATTTTCTTATATTTTCTGTTAGAGCTCTGTAGTGTTAGTGCTTATATTTAGGTATATGATTCATTTTAAGTTTTTTTCTCCCTCTATTAGTAAATGATGATGGGCTGCAGAGTAATACAGCATTGGCTTTATCCATTATGCGTCCTTTATAGCACTTCTTGGGAGAAGGGCCTGGCAATCCACTCCCAAGGCAATCCCAAAACAGTCAGCCATTGAAAACCCTATGAGTGTCGCTATGAGTCGGATACCAACTCGACGGCACCTAAAAACAACAACAACAACATATCACTTCTAGTAACATTATCATTGACCCCCAAAGTTTATGTAGCCTTATGGCTAGTATGTAGTTAAACTCTGATACTTATTTGGGTTCTCTTCCCCTATTTTTCCAACATACTCATGAAATTATGAGAGTTAAAAAATTTAAACAGCTTTTGTTGAGACATTTCACCCACTATACATTGAATCCATTTAAACTGTACAATACAATGGGTTTTAGTAAATTTATAGATTTATATGATTAGCTATGGGAGAAGGACCTGGCAACCCACTCCCAAAATTCAATCCTCCATTGAAAACCCTATGAACAGCAGAGAAGCACTGATGATAGTGTTTTGCCTGTTGTACGCAGGGTCACTATGAGTCAGATACCGACTCGACGGCACCCAACAACAACAACAACAACATGATTAGCTAAGTGCAATGGCATACCTATAATCCCAGTTACTCAGGAGGCATGATCATCATCATGATTTCACTTTAAGACTTTTGTCAACCCGAAAAGAAGCCTCATAAATATTAGCAGAGACTTCACATTTCTCCTTCTTCCCTCTCAGCTCTAGGCAAGCACTAATCTACTTTTGGTCTCTACAGATTTGCCTATCAAGTTAATTTTTATGTACGATATATGGTAAAGATCAAAGTTCATCTTTTGCACATGTATGTCTAGTTGTTCCAGAACTACCATTTGTTGAAAAGATTCTCCTTTCTCCATTGAACTAGTAACTCTGACAATTAATCAATTGACTTATATGTGTGGGTCTATTTCTGAACTCTATTCTGTTCCACTGAAAGATATTTCTACCTATGCCTCAAAACCACATTGTTTTTGTCTTGATTATAAATTCATAAGAGATTTGGATTGCTTTGCATGTGCTGTATACACACACACACACACACACACACACACACACACACACACTTAAATCCTGATTCTGCCTATGAGAGAAAATGTGATATTTCTTTCTTTTCCTCCACTACTCTCTTATTGTGCCTTCCCATTTTTATTTAGCTCTGGTGTCTAGCTCCATCCATTTTCCTACAAATGACATAATATCATCCTTCTTTATATCTGAGCCAGTGTATATAAATACCACATTTTCTTTATCCACTCATCTGTTGATGGACATTTAGGCTGATTCCATACCTTGGCTATTGTAAATAGTGCTGCATAAACATGGATGAGCAGGTATCTCTATGTTATGTTGACTCATATTCCTTCAGATATATACCCAGGAGTGGTATAAGTGGTCATATGGTAGTTCTGTTTTTAGTTTAGTTGGTTTTGTTTGTTTTTGGTACTAGGAGTTTGAACCCAGGGTCTTACAAATGTTTTGCAAATACTTTACCACAGACTGTAACCCCAGTCCATTTTTTAATCTTTTTCTTGAGATAAGCTCTTCCTAAGTTATGCAGGCTGTCTCTGGCCTCAAACTTGGTGATCCTCTTGCCTCCACCTCCTGAATCACTGGGATTACAGGGTGAGCCACAGCAATCAGCTCATTTTTAGTTTTCTGAGGAACCCTCATACTGACTTACACAGTGGCTACACTAACTTACATTCTCACTAGCAGTGTATAAATGTTTCTTTCTACCTGCATCCTTGCCAGCATTTGTTGTTTATTTTGTTGACTACTCTCAATGTAGGGCTTGTTTTTTTTTCTTGTTGTTGTTGTTTTGTACTAGGGGATTGAATCTAGGGCCTTATGCATGCTAGCAAGTGCTTTGCCACTGAGCTGCACCCCTAGCCCACTTTTTATTTTTTTATTTTTTATTTTTGAGACAAGGTCTCACTAAATTGTGCAGGCTCCCTCCAGCCTTGAACTTGCAGTCACCCTACCTCAGCATCCCAAATTGCTGGGGGGGTTACAGGCATGCACCACTGCACTTGCCCCTCAATGTAGTTTTGATTTGCATTTCTCTGATGGCTATGGATGTTGAATATTTTTCATGTGTTTTTTGGCCATTTGTATGGTCTATGGATTTCTTTTATTGTAATGTCTTGCCCACCCGCCTTTCTTCTTCCTTCCTTTCTTTCTTTCTTTTTTTCTTTTTTCCCTTTGCAGTTCAAGAGGGTTCAATCAGGCCTTTGTGCATGGTAGGCAAGTGCTCTACCAGTAAGCTGCACCCTAGCTCCTTTTTTCATTTTTTATTTTGAGACAGGATCTCACTAAGTTGTGCAGGCTGCCTCTGGCTTCCAACCTGTGATTCTCCTGCCTCAGTCTCCTGAGTTGCTGGGATTACAGGCATGCACCATAGTGCCCAGCTTTTTTTGTAATAATTTTTTTCTGATTCTGGTGTCAGAATAGGAGGAGAAGGGCTGGGGTTGTAGCTCAGGGGTAGTGCATGTGCTTAACATGTGGTAGGCTCTAGGTTCAATCCCCAGCACCACCAAAACAAAAGAAAGAAACAAAAACAAGGTGAGAAGTGTTCTTTCTCTTCTATTTTCTGGGAGAATTTGTATAAAATTAGTTTCATCTATTTTTTTCATTTTTAGTTGGGAATAATTATAGATTATTTAAGTATACCATAAAGAAAATACAATACCCTTAAAAATTTTCTATTTTGAAATAATTTTATACTTGCAGAAAAATTGCCAAACTTATACAGAGAATTCCTATCTGTCTTTAACCCAGGTTCTCCTAATTTAATCAGTGTAATGATCAAAACCAGAAAATTAACAGTGACATGATATTATTAAGTAATCAATAGACCTTATTCAAAATTTCATAATTTTCTCAGTAACATCCTTTTTTCTGGCTCAGGTTTCCACACTGCATTTAGTTGTCCTGTTTCCTTAGTCTTCTAAGAGAGTTC
Source organism: Pedetes capensis (assembly GCA_007922755.1). NCBI lineage: Eukaryota > Metazoa > Chordata > Mammalia > Rodentia > Pedetidae > Pedetes > Pedetes capensis. The sequence goes on from VMDO01017580.1 coordinate 27,390, forward strand.
CTCAGACTCTTTATCTTCACACTTGCATTAGTTTTTCAATTAAAGGATAACCAGAGGAATTTTTCCTCCTTCCCTCCTTCTCTTCCTTCCCTACAGTCCAAAGCTATTAGCTTAGGACAAAATATGCACCAGTGGGGAGCATGAAAGTGGGGGTTCCATTGCCTGTTACAGGGTATTGTGATGCAGGTGGGGTGAGGTAGCATCTGTGAGTAGGGGGTAGTGATGGCCTAATAGCAGTGTCAGGGTCTGAATGGCGTGAAGGGGGCACCAATGCCAGCACAGGGAGTGAAGGTGGGTCAGGGTTGTGAGGTGATGATGTCATCCATGCAGAGCTGTGATGGCCTAGGTAGAGCATACCGAAGGTTGGGTACATCCAGAGGCCTCTATCACATAAATAAATAAATTGAGAATAATGAAAGACAGATGTCTATCTGTCAGAAAGAGAAATTATATGTGGAGAGGAAGATAACTAGAATTAGGATGAATTAGAGTGGATTAGAATTGAAGATAACTGTATAAATTTATGGTCTTCAAGCCAGGCATGGTGGCTCACACTTGTAATCCCAGTGACTTGGGAGGCAGTGGCAGGAGGATCACAAATTCGAGACCAGAGATAGTCTACATAATTTAATGAGACCCTGCCTCAAAATAAAAAGTAAAAAAACAAAAAAACAAACAAACAAACAAACAAACAAAAAAAACAGGCGCAGTGGCAAATGCCTGTAATCCCAGCAATTTGGGAGGCAGATGCAGGAGGATCCCAAGTTTGAGACCAGAGGCAGTCTACATAATTTAGCAAGAACCTGTCTCAAAAAGTAAGAAAATGGGTAGGGGTGCAGCTCTTGCAAAGTGGTACAGCCCTTGCAAAGCATGCAAAGTGCGAGGCCCTAGATTCAACCCCCTCAGTACCACAAAAACAAACAAACAAACAACAACAACAGCAGCAAAGCCTTATGGTTTTCATGCATAAAAACAGATACAGAAATTAAATAGAGATTTCCTAGCTCTATTCTCTAAGATGGTCTGGGAGGAGCAAAACCTCAAAAGCAATGAACACACCTTGTATCCATGTTTTGGCTTCCAAATCCTAGTTTCCACTGAAAGAAACCAAAGTTCTTTGGAGAAATTACTTACTTCAAAGTTTGGCCAGAGAAAATACAGGATGAGCTAAGCACGATGTGGCACATGCCTATAATCCCAGTGGTTCAGGAGAGTGGGGCAGGGAGATTGTGAGTTTGAGAACAGAAAAGCACGTGCAATTTAGCAAGACCCTCTGTCAAAATACAAAGTTAAAAAAATAAAGCAGGAGCTGGGGTGCAGCTCAGTGTTAGGTACTTGCCGAGCATGTGCAAGGCTCTGGGTTCTACCCCAAGTACTGAAAAGAAAAAATAAATAAATAAATAAAAAAGAAGAAAGAAAGAAAATATAGGATGAGCCCAGAATATCTTTTTGTGCTAGAAGAATTGTGGAAACCTGCCAAAAGAACATAGAATTGGTTGGGTGCAGCGGCTCATGCCTGTAATCCTGGAGACTCTAGAGGCAAAGGCAAGAGGATTACAAGTTTGAGACCAGAAGCAGCCAGTGTAACTCAGTGAGACTCTGTCTAAAATATAAAAATAAAAATAAAATAAAATAGAATAAAATAATGGGCTGGGTGTGCATCTCAGTGGTATAGTACTTGCAAAGCATGCAAGTGCCAGACCCTGGATTCAATCACTGAGTACTGCAAAAAACAAACAAACAAACAAACAACAATAACAAACCACACACACACATACACACAAAAACACACAAACAAAACAAAACAAAACAAAACAGAACATAGAAGCCAACTTGAAGGGACTCTCTCTTGCCAAATCTGAGATAATTTGAGCATCAAGATTAACATGCTCCCTGAAATCCCAGCACTCAGGAGGCTGAGGCAGGAGAATGGAGCATGTGAGGCCAGCCTAGGCTATACAACAAGATCCTGTCTAAAAAAAATATTAACAATAACAACAGTTACAAATTTTAACCTACTTAATAAAATGGGAATGAGACTGTACTGATGAGTCCACATTGAAATAAATAAAAGAATAACAAATAACAAGAGAAGAAAGCTTTTTCTGACCATAGAAGGTCAACTAATGAATGTAGACTAAGAATGGAACAGAAAATCACTTTCACACCAACATAGTAATAATAATTCAACCAAGAACCAACAAGGGATGCTAAAAGCAGTGGGTGAAAGTTGGATGAGGAATTGGTCCTTATACAACTTTGAAGTACCTTACAACAAATATTTGATAATTACAAAGGAAGAAAAGAGTAATTGTACAGAAGAGAATCCTGGCAGACATTCTCTAAACAAGTGATAGATATTAACATCACAAGTAGTAGGACAAATCAATATCCAGGGGCCGGGGATTTAGGTAGTGGTAGAGTACTTACTTAGCGTGCTTAAGTCCCTGGGTTTGATCCCAGTACCTGTTCCCTCCTAAAACAAAAACAAACAAAACAAAATAAAACAACACTCCCACAAAAAACCCACAAGTACCTTTTGATTAAAAAAAAAACACACAGCATCACTTCTGTGATCTCTCTTGACAAAAATGCATAACCTAAATCTATCCATGAGGAAACATCAGACAAACACCAAAATGAGGAACTTTCTAGAAAACAGCTGGCCTGTACTCTTGAAAACTGAAAGGTGAGGAAGAACTGGGGAGCTTTCCAGATTAAAGTAAATTGAAGAGAAATGACAATTAAATGGTATACAAGATCTATGATTGAATCATTTGCTATAAAAGATGTTATTGGGAAAATCAGTGAAACTTGTGTGAAGGATGAGGATTAGATAGCAGTAATGTATTGATGTTAGTTCTTAATTTTTGAAATTATGTTATTGTGAAGAGAAAGTACTCAGTGAAAAGCAACAACTGTTTACCCATGACTTGATATTTCTCTGGTATCCCCATCCTTTTTTTTCCTTTTCAGTACTGGAGTTGAACCCATGGCCTCATGCACACTAGGCAAGCCCTCTGCCATTTAACTGCACCCTCATGCCATTTTAAATGGTCTTGCTAAATTGTGAAGTCTGTTCTGACCTCATACCTGTGATCCTCCTGCTTTAGCCTCGCATGTACCACACTGTGTGGCTTGATATTCTCCATCTTAATTGGCCTTACCACCTTCTACTTAGAAACTAAGTTTGACACAAGACAGTCGTCCTTGACAGCCTTTTTATAACCTAAAGGTCCATTTTGAACAGGCTAAATACCTATTCATAGACTAATGATGTTATGAAACATCTGTGCCTTAGAATATTCTATTGCTGTTTAGAGAAATGAAGTAGGTCTGCATAGCAACATAAAAACAAAAGGGAAACATTGTGAAGCAGAATATAAAGATTCCATTGTGGTTAATTTTTGTACCTGTACAGACCAAGGTGCGGAGAAAAATATATTTAAAACTGTTAACTATTCTCTCTTTGGAGGGAGATTATGAGTTTTCTTCTTTTCTGTATTGTTTGGATTTTTTTTACAGTGACACATTTTTAAAACAAACAATAAAGTATTTTACTTTTTTATTGGAAATTTTAAATGTACACCTTAATGTGATTCATTCTGACATGCTTTTCATTGTGACATTTCCATATATGCATTTTGTGGTACATTACACAGATAAGTTCCCCCTTACCCTCTTGTGCACTTCCTCCCTCCATCCCCCTCCACCAAAGACTTCTCTTCCATTTGCTTGTCTTTTTATGGTAATATTTTTCTATATATCCTTGGGTTCCAATTATGTTTAAGACTGAAACTTTTTCTGTAGTGAACTTTCTTTTTACATTGTCAGTACTATTACATGAATTTTCTAGCCCATCTATATTAATACCATTCTTTGGTATTATTGGTGTTATTATAATTATTTCCAGGACTATTAAAGTTGGGCTGTTCACCCTGAGGTCACCCCCTCCCCCATTCCTCATTCTTCCTTGTCCTCCTCTCCCCCTCTCCTTTCCCAGGATTTCCTCCTTTTGTTAGATCTCTCCCTCCTTCTTTTGTGTTCCCCAAATTGTCCCTTCTCCGCTAGGTCAACTTTAGCTTTTTTTTTTTTTTTTTCATTATGTTCCGACCTCTGCATAGGATTTTTTCCTTCTTATAATTTTGATTTAGCTCCCACATATGAGTGAGAACATGTGGTACTTCTTTCTGAGCTTGTGTTCATTCACGTAAAATAATTTTCTCCAATTACATCCATTTTGCTGCAAATGGCATTAATTCATTTTTTTGATTGCTGAGTAGTATTCCATTGTGTATATGTACCATAGTTTTGTTTTTGTTTTTTTTTCAGTACCGGGGGTTGAACCCAGGGCCTCATACTTGCATGCTCTGCAAGTGCTGTACCACTGAGCTGCACCCTCAGCCCATTTTTTTACTTTTTTGAGACAGATTATGCACTCTACCTCTGGTCTTGAACTTGCAATCCTCCTGCTTCCACCTCCAGAGCCTCTGGGATTACAGGCGTGTGCTACTGTGCCCAGTTTACCATAGTTTTTCAAATCCATTTTTCTGTTGATGGGCGCTTTGGTTGATTCCATATCCTTGCTATTGTGAAAAGTGCTCCATTGAACATGGAGATGCAGCTGTCTCTGGAGTATGATGACACATCTCCCTTTAAGTAAATTCCCAATAGTGTTATAGCTGGGTCATACGGTAGATCAATTTTTAGTTTTTTAAGATACCTCCATATTGATTTCCAAAGTGGTTGGACCAATTTACAGCTCCACCAGCAGTGTAAGAGTGTTCTCTTTTCTCCGCAACCTCACCAGCGTTTGTTGTTATTTGTTTTATTGCTCTTGGCCATTCTTAATAGTGTAAGGTGAAATCTCAGAATTGTTTTAATTTGTATTTTCCTAATGGCTAGGGATACTGAGCATTTTTTCATGTGTTTCATTGCTTTACGACCTCTTCATTTGAGAACTGTCTACTCAGTGCCTTTGCCCATTTGTGTATTGGGTTATTTGTTTTCTTGGGTATTTTTTTCTTAAGTTCTTTATAAATAAAGGTATTTTACTTTTGAAGAATATTTTACTTATTTATTTATTTTGCAGTATTAGGGAGTTGAATCCA
>VMDO01017580.1:35000-44515 GCA_007922755.1 Pedetes capensis
TCTTCTCCAGGAGGCAAGCTCTGCTTGTTTCTTCTACAGCCGCCATCTCTCCTCTCTGCAGTATTGTTTAGCTTCCAAAATACAGGAAACTACTTGGGAAGGAGATTTGAAACCAAAGCTTCAGTGATTAGGTTCTTAAAGAGCTGATTCCAAGGTGAGGAAATGCCTTGAAAAAACAATTCCTACTAAGGAATTGAGCCAGACCCAATGTCATGTGTTAATGATCTTTGGAGATGAGACTTTGGGGAGGTGACTAGGTCACTAAGGATGCATCCTGAATAGGTTGTGGAGGGAGAGGCGTTATAAAAGTGAGCTCTCTGGCAGCTTGCTCAGTCTTGCCATGGGATACCGTTTGCTGTGTCATGACCTGGTAAAGAAGGCCCTTGCCAGGTGCTGAGCAGATGCCAGTGCCATGCTCTTGAACTCCCCAGCCTCCAGAATTATAAGAAATACATTTCTATTCTTTATAAGTAACTCAATCTGTGGTATACAGTTATAGCCACAGAGAATGGACTGAGAAAAGGGTGGAATTTTCCTAACCTCACCATTTCTTAACGATCCCATCTTCCGCTACCTTCACAGTGGCAATTAAACTTCAACATGAGTTTTAGAGGAGACATTCAAACCACTAAAAGGACAATGTAAAAATTACTTATATATGGTACAGAATACTTATATTAAAAAAAAAACAGAGGAAACACTGCATAGAAGCAAACTGTGGCTACAGAAAAGACTTAACATTTGACGAAATGAGAAGGAAGAAAGACAGATGGTGGAGAACTGGAAGACATTGAGAATGAGGCACAACTGGAGACATCTTGGCTATGAGATGAATTTTGATGAAGGATCATGGGAGGCAGGGAGAAGGCTGTTTTCCAAGAGTGGTGGAGCAGGCCCTTGGTTCAGAAACGGAGGAAGAAGCTCAGCTGTCAGGATGAGCAGTTTCTCCCTGGGATTTTGTCTTTCCTTTAACTCCTCCCATCTTTTTTTTTTTTTTTTGAGATGCTGAGGATTGAACTCGAGCCTCATGCATGTTAAGCAGGTGCTCTACCACTGAGTTACACCACCAGCCAAACTTCTCCAATTTTTGATTTCTCATTACTCTGCTGCCCAGGGCACTATGGTTAAAATGTACCCTTATCTTCTCGTAGGAGAGCATGGGCAATACTCCCATTTTAGAGGTCAAAGGGTTGAAGTAAACAAAAGATACTGCATGAAAAAACTAAGGGAATAGGTAAAGAAAATAATGCCTGATAAGACAACATAAACACCATTTAGCTGGTCCTAAGTTTCTTATTTTAAGAAATTCTATGAAAATAGTGGGCTGGGATTTAGCTCAGTTGGTAGAGTGTTGCGCTGCAGTCTCTGAGGTCCCGAGTTCAATTCCTAGCACTGCAAAAATGGGAGAAGGACCTGTCAATCCATTCCTAAGGCAATCCCAAAACAGTCAGCCATTGAAAACCTTATGAGGGTCGCTATGAGTGGATAGCACCTAACAACAGCAACAATGAAAATAGCTAAGATCTGTCCAGAGCACTCAGTTCCCTGCTTGTGAAATGATTTCATGCTAACTCCTTGCAAGTGGCTTTTTAAAAGATTTTAATTTTTTAATTCAGTATTGGGGGTTTGAACCCAGAGCACTGAGTGTGCTAGGCAAGCACTATACCATGAACCACATCCCCAGCTCCTCTTTTATTTTGAGACAGGGTCTTGCTAAGTTGCATAGGCTGCCTGGGGCCTTGAACTTGCAATCCTCTTGCCTAAGCCTCCTGAGTTGTGGAGATTACAAGTGTGCCTCATGACACCTGGCTTCTTACCCTCCCAGTTCTTGTGCCTGTCTCTTAGCTATGTGGTCTCTGGGTGCCATTTAGTTTTCTGGTCCAACAAATACATCTTGTTCCATGTAAGAGCAAACTCCAGCTCCACTAAACTCAACTTCTGGCACTTCTAGAAGGCTCTCATTCTCTCCCACTATGGTTAGTATAAAGGGTCTATCTAGTCCACAGGCTGAACTATTGGACAACCCAGACAGACTGGATGTTTTTAAGTCCTGAGCATTTAGCTCTTTGACTCCACCTGTTTTGGAAACATTCCATGATGATTCACTCAAATGAGGTCCCTACACACAAGGGTCTTGTAAAAATCTGCCTAGTTCCTCATTTTATACCATGAAAATAACCACGTAATAAACATACCATTTGCACAGTATGAGTTGGTACATTTGCAGTATGAGGAAGGTCATACTTATTTACCAAGTGAAATGGTAAAATCTTGTCTGGATGGTAGGTGTTGGGTAGATTTAGGAGTAATTGTATGCATGTATGTGAAAGTTTGAGGTATTCTTATTTATTTATTTATTTATTTACTTATTTATTTATTTAAAATCAGGGTCTCAGTAAGTTACTCAGGCTGCCTCTGGCCCTGAGGTGAGATCCTTCTTCCTCCACCTACCAAATCCCTGGGATTACAGATGGGCACCATCACGTCTGGCAAAAGCTTGAGATATTCTTTCAGGCTAGTCTCTCAACCAGGTGGTTTAAAAGTTTAACACATAATTGTATACCTTTCACCTCAATAGTTTTTTCAATCACATCCATCTTTAATTCAACACAGGGATATCTGTAAAACCTACTTCAAAGTATAAGTAATTTGAGCTCCCTTGGTTAAAATAATTACTGTTTATAACCATTTCAGAGGGTAATTCAGATTGGACCAGACTTACTGAGGGTGATTTTGGTGTAGACTTTTCTAAGGTAAGGGTTTGAGCCACGTGCAGTCTAACCTGTACATTGTTATGTGAGGCTGACATTATGTTTTTGTGCCTCCTGTCATGAGAGATCCTCAGGAAATCCTCTATGGGGGCTGAGATGTCCTGACACTACCAAGTAATGATTTTTCCTTCTTGTGGGAGAAATAGAGGAGGAGTAAACTTGTAGTGTGTGTGTGTGTGTGTGTGTGTGTGTGTGTGTGTGTGTGTGTGTTTGGTGCCTGGGATTGAACTCAGGGCCTTGGACATGCTAAGCACGTGCTCTAAAACTGAGCTATGCCCCCAGGCTAGACTTGTAATTATACATTTATTTTGCAGCCTCTTTAATCGTGTTCACTGTGTGCTTGATATTGTACAAGTAGCAATTCACATTTCTTCTAACAGCCCTCTGATGTGGAGACTATCATTTGTCCCATGTAGATAGGGCACAGATAGTTTGAGTGACAGTTAATAAGTGGCAGAGTCAGGATTTGAACCCAGACAGTGAGGCCAGAGTCTGTGGCCTTTAAAGATGAAATTATGGTGTTTATCTACTGTGATTAAGCAGGGAAACTCCAAGATCCAAATGCCCTTTGCAGAAGGTAGGAGGATAGTTGCAACAAGGCAAAAGAATAGTGTCTACAAATTCCTGTTGAAGTAGCTGTGTTTGGAAACCATACATGCTTTTTGTTTTAGAATAGAGATTCACGCCCTGTCAGGTCCTTCTCCAGATCCTGGCTGCTCCGCACTGGCTCCTTCCCAGCCCTGGACTGGGAGGCGTCAGCAGCCAACCTCCAGCCAGCCTCCTGCAGACTTTGGCTCTCCTGCCATCCCCAGGTCACAGGCCAACCTGGTTTGACAGCACCACCTGACTCACTGTTCTTTTCTCCCTCCTTCCTCTCCACTATAAATGTCAACGACCTGACCTCGGTGCTTCCCTTAAGTGTTTTGAGACACATCAGGACTGAGAAGGAGCCCTGCCTGGTGCCCTCCCTGCACATTCAGGCTGCAGACTGCTGTCAAATCTGTCTCCATCCCCATGTTTGCCAGATGTTTTATCCTCTCAGTCTTCCACAGGTACCATGGGCTGTCGCCCATTTAGACAGCCTCACCAGGCTTGTTGTTCTGAGCAATCTACTTCCTGTTTCCTCCAGGGCAGAAGACAAGTTCCCCAGGGAGAGAAAAAGGAAAATGCTTTGAGCTCCCACACATTGATCTTCCCTAGAGTTGAAAACAAAGGCCAGCGCTGCTTTCCAGCTGCAGGTAGAAGCCTGGTCCACAGTGGCCACCCAAAGGAAAGCTGGAATTTTCATTACCCTTGCACTTTTGCAGGCTCTGACAGAGTTGTTCATTCCTTAGGGCAAGTGTTAAACTTGCCCAGTTAACTTGGGGACTAATGGTTTAGCTTCTCTGTTTGCACCCCTGGGATTTTGCAGATCAGTGATGAGTGGGTTCTCTCTCTCTCTCTCTCTCTCTCTCTCTCTCTCTCTCTTTCTTTCTCCCCCTGTGGTGCTGGGAATTGAACCCAGGGCTTTGCATATGTTAGGTAAATGATCTACCACTGAGTTACACCCCCAGCCCTGGCTTTTCGTCTTAAATATACAAGGGAGGAGGGTGAATGGAACACCCTACTTCTGAGAAGTGGCATATGGAAGAGAGGTAGGCAATTTAGAAACAAGCCTGCCTCATCCATATGTTGCACCTCCTTCCCTGCAGCTGCTCCTTGGTGCTCCGTGGGTGTAGGGAGTGTTTGCTTGTGCAGAGGTCTGTCCTTGGGAGAACAGACTCAGAGAAGAAGGCAACACAGGCCCTGTGAGTGGGCTCAGGGCTATCCCAGCAGGAAATTCTGGGAGTATTGTCTGGGGCTGTGGAGGCTTGGGCATACAGTGGTCACATCACTTTGGTTCTGAGGAAGAGTAGCTGCCGGAGAGAGGACTTTTTTTTTTTTTTTTTGCAGTACTGGGGGTTGAACCTAAAGCTTCGCACTTGCATGCTTTGCAAGTGTTGGACCACTGAGCTGCACCCCCAGCCCACTTTTTTCATTCTTTTTTTTACTTTATGAGACAGGGTCTTGCTAAGTTACGCAGACTGCCTCTGGTTTACAACTTGTGATACTCCCGTCTCTGCCTCCTGAACCGCTGGTATTACAGGCGTGTGCCACCACACCCGGCTGGAGAGAGGACTTTTAATGCATGGCTTCAGGGCAGTACTGGCAAGAGGAAACAGGTCCCCATCCATAACCTTCCTCATTTATGGAGGCTCAGTCTTCTCTATGTCCTTGTCCTTGAATGTGCTTCTCCTTCCACAGGGAGGAAGCCAGTAGGGAGGCCAGGGGCCAGGGGTCAATGCCACATAAACACGTGTACAAGACAGTCAGTGAATCATCTTCTTATCATCTGGTCACATTTCTTAGGAGCATCCAGGCTTCTAGCAACTGCTGATGACCAATGTATTGGATTAGTGCCACTACCCAATGGAAAATGGCCATTCGCAGCATCTGTGGGATTCAGCCAAATAACTTGTATGGAACAGAGACAAGGGAAATGCTGTTAATCATGTCTGGACCTGCCAGCCTAATTACTCATCTCCAGAAGGTTTTTCTCTTTGGAAAGGATAGCAATAAGAAGACGTCCTGAGGCACCCCTGCCCTTCTCCTCTGCCTGTCCCCTTCACATACCTGCTCAGGGAACTCCTGCTATTCTGCAAGGAAAAGAAGAGGGTTCCCCACCTACTCTGCAGGAGACTTTGTGACTTTTCTGAGATATTCCATGGCCTCATTAACAGAGCAGACTAGCATTCATCCTGTGGCTTTGTTTTATAGACTGTTTTATGACTAGAAATAACTTGCTTATTGTAAATTTTTCTTGTGGGATTTACAGAGGTGTCGCCTGTTCTATTTGCCTGGCTTTTCCACATATTTATTTAACTCATCCACTATTCAGGGAGAGCATTTTGTAGTCTAAGTCTTAATTAGAAGAAAGAAATGTTGCCCAACAAACAGTGCTTATGTATTGATCAAGGTTTCTTTAATTTAGAAGGTAGATTTCCCCCTGCCTCTCTTGGTAGTTCTCCAGCTTTTAAAACACATTTTCTGTGTGAAGCCCCAGGAATGGCTTGTGAGAATGGCATGTTTGAGTCTATGGGCATCCAAGAGTGTAAAATGCCTTCTGTAAGAAACAAACTCAAGTTTATTATTGTTCCACCCTTTATACATTATCTTCTTTGAAAGGGAGGGACAAAAGTACATTCTAGCTTTGTTATTTTTTAATCAGTAAGGTCTATCTAGTTCAGTTCCTGACTTAATATCAGTCCGTAACCTCATGGAATTGAGGGGACCTTCCAAACTCTCCTGGTAGTGTGTGTGTGTGTGTGTGTGTGTGTGTGTGTGTGCGCACGCGCGTGCGCACGCGTGCACCCATGTCCATGCATGTGTGTGTGATTGATATATACACATACGTATGATATGTATTATATACATATTATTGATATATATTATATATGTGTTGGGCTTGGATTTAGCTCAGTTGGTAGAGCGCTGCGCTGCAGTCTCTGAAGTCCCAAGTTCAACTCCCAGCACCGCAAAAATGGGAGAAAGGCCTGGCAATCCACTCCCAAGGCAATCCCAAAACAGTCAGCCATTTAAAACCCTATGAGGGTCACTATGAGTCGGATACTGACTCGATGGCACCTAACAACAACAACATTATATATGTGTATATATAGCACATATATTATATATGTATACATATATATTATATATGTATACATATAATATGTATAATATATATGTATATGGAATATATATATATATATATATATGTATGTATGGAATATATGGAATATGGAATATTGGCTCTGCCTATCACTGGCTCTGAGGCCTTGAATAATTTACCTGATTTCTTCAAATCTCAGTTTAATCATCTGTGAAACAGATGTAATAAGGATAATAGCCCTTGTAGGGTTGTTCTGTGCACATAATACTACATACAAAAGGTAGTGCCTAAAACATCTTTGACTCTGAATAAGCACTGATTGTTTTGTTTCGTTTTGTTTTTTTGAGACAGGGTCTTGCTGTGTAGCCCAGGCCAGCCTGGAACTTACTACATGATGCATGCTGTCCCCAACTCATGAAGGTCATCTTGCCTCAGCCTCCCAAATGCAGGGATTACAGGTGTGTGCCCCCATCCCCTCACTGACTTCTTGCTTGCTCTGCTCTGCCCCCCTGGCATCAGGGGCTCATTGCTTCAGATGAGGGTTCTCCACTCTGATCCCCAAATCCCTACAACTTCACTCCCAGCTGGGCTGGACCTAACTCCTTCTCCACCCCTTGATGTGGAGCTAGAAGAGGATTAGGGCTTTTTTTTTTTTTTTTTTTTTTTTTTAACAGGGTCTTGCTATGTACTTCCAACTGATGATCGTCCTGCCTCCCCCTCCTGAGTGCTGGGCTTACAGGTGTATACCATCACATATGGGGTGGGTATTTCTGAAACTTCAGAATAATCACTAGGGTTTTCTTTTTCTTTTTGTATTTGGGGTTTGAATTATGGGCCTCACACATACTTTGTAAGTGCTCTACCACTGGGCTGCATCTTCAGCCCATTTTTTATGTTTTATTTTGAGTTAGGGTCTTGCTAAGTTATCAGGCTGCCCCTGGCCTGGAACTCTCCATCCTCCTGCTTCTGCCTTTTGAAGTTGCTGGGATTATAGGTGTGTGCCACCATGCCCAGCCTTAACCACTAGTATTTGCCAAGTGCACATGAGGAAACTGAATCCAGAGATACATACTGTTGTACCCAGCGGCTTAGCCCCAGAAAAATAAATACTCCAAGACACAAACAAATGGATAGGGAGCAGAAGGAAGCTTTAATAGACTGATCAGCTGGCTGCCCTTAGTCCCAGGAGTGGACTGAGGGAACAGCAGCTCAGGTCTGGTCAGTTTGGGTTTCATAGGGCAGTTTAAGGGGTGGGGGAGTACAATGTAAGTTTCCATTTTCCAGAGCTCAGCCCTTTACAGGAATTTCCGAATTTGACATTTTACAAGGTTATCTTGTGACACCACCTTTTTCTTAATCCAGCCCTTCGGCAGGCGCAACCATCTTGTGACACAGCTGCCCTTATCAGCTGTTATTGAGGGCTGGTTTTCATTGAACCAGTGATTTTAAAGTGACCTTAGGCTTGCTCTCACAATACTAAGTAATAAAAAGAAGGTCTCCCACCTTGTAGGTGAAAGAGAGAGGATTTCAGTGTAGTCTGGCTTCATAGCCCATGTTTTCAACTCCTGGACTCCAAGGCCTTGATGTGTTAATAAGTATCTGGTAATGATAGTGGCAGAAGTAGAACCTAAAGGGGGAAATTTAAGCTCACTCAGCAAGTTGGTAGCAGGCAGACAGTCAATGGCTTTTGACTCACCACAGGATACCTACCCACCCTCAACCACTGGCTCTGGGTGTGTTGCAGGTATAATTAAAAGTGTGATGTCAAAGTAATCAGGGAGCCAGGTACTGTGCTTAACTTCCTCTTCCCTAGAGTGAGGATTGAGGTCTTTAGGGAGTTAGTAGACATGGGCAATACCAATTTAATATTTTGGTGGGGCTGGGGATCAAACCCAGGATCTTGCACATACTAGTCAAGTATTTTACCACTGAGCTGCATCCCAGCCCTGAAGTATTGCTTTGATGGAGTTCCTCATCTCCCTTCCCACAGATCAGACAAAACACACATGCTTGAAGTTGCCTAAAGATGAGTGTCACATCACCGGGAGCAGTGGCCCACACCTGTAATCCCAGGGGCTTGGGAGGTGGAGGCAGGAGGATCACAAGTTCGAGACCAGAGGTGGTCTGCATCACTTAGCGAGACCCTGTCTCAAGTAAAAAAATGGGCTGGGGGTGCAGCTCAGTGGTCCATGCAGAGCAGGCAAGCACGAGGCCCTGGGTTCAACCCCTAGTACTGCAAAAAAAAAAAAAAAAAAAAAGATGAGTGTCTCCACTCACCCACTGCCACCTTCCTGAATCTTTGTCCCCAACAAACCTACCTTTAGGACTTTTGAGTTGAGTGAGGTGGTATATGCCTGTAATCCTAGCATTTAGGAGGCTGAGGCAGGAAGACAGACACAAGTTTGAGGCCAGCCTGGTTTATACAGAGAGTTCCAGGCCAACTGGGCCACACAATAAGACCCTATCTAAAAAAAGAAAAAAGAAGAAAAAAAAAAAAAGACTTCATTGAGTGAGCATAGGTGGTTCTCCTTTTCCTTGACACCTCTCATTTAAGACTTTGCTCACATTTTCATCCATTTAATGTGAAGTTGCGTGCTGACCCAGTCGTAAGGATTTTTGTTTTGTTGATGTTTAGTCGTAACCCATATTGAAGGTTATGATCTTTGATCTTCATCAGTAAATGTTTTAAATCCTCTTCATTTTCAGCAAGCAAAGTGGTGTCATCTGCATAACGCAGGTTGTTAATGAGTCTTCCTCCAATCTTGATGCCGTGTTCTTCCTCATAAAGTCCAGCTTCTCAGATTATTTGCTCAGCGTATAAATTGAAGAGATAGGGCGAAAGTATACAGCCCTGACACACACCTTTCTCAACTTTAAACCACTCAGTGTTTCCTTGTTCTATTCGAACAACTGCCTCCTGGTTCATGTACAGATTTCTCATGAGCACAATTAGGTGTTCTGGTATTCCCATTTTCTGAAGTGTTATCCATAATTTGTTGTGATCCACACAATCAAATGCTTTTGCATAGTCAATAAAACATAGATAGACATCTTTT
>VMDO01017581.1:0-44484 GCA_007922755.1 Pedetes capensis
GATTCATAGTGACCCTCATAGGATTTTCAATGGCTAATTGTTTCAGGATTGCTGTGGGAGTGGATTGCCATGTCCTCCCATTTTTGCAGGGCTAGAGATTGAACCCAGTCCTCAGAGAACATAGAGAAGCACAGCAGGCAATTGAGAAGATAGATATATTTAATCTGATTTAAACATTATATAATCATGTATCAAATGTCACATAGTACCACATTGGATTAGTCAGCTTGTGCGTCACTATGGCAAAATAACAGACAGAGACAACCTTATGGGAAGAAAGATAGGTAAATGAGGTTCATGGTATATAGGATCATAGTCCATAATAGTGGGGAGGCATGGCTGAGGAGCTGGTGGCAAGGCCTATGGCAATGTACCTCTTCACATTACTGTGGGTCAGGAGGTGAGAGCTTTATCAGAACAGGAGGCCCACATAAAACCTCCAAAAGCTCTTCTCCAGTGAGACCACAAAACTAGGTCCCACTTCTTAAAGTTCCACAACCTCCCAAAACAGCACTACCACCTGGGGAACAAACATCCAAACACAGGACCTTTAAGGGACATTTTAGATTCAAATCATAATATTCCACCCATGGTCCCCAAAAGTTCATGGCCATCTCATAATGTAAAGTGCATTCAATAAAACCTGAAGAGTCCCCAAAGTCCTAACAGTCTCAATCATGTACAAAAGTCCAAATCCAAAATCTCCACTGAGACTCAAAGCAAACTTAGCTGTGAGTACCTGCAAAACAAAAACAGGTTACATACTTCCAACATACAATGGCACAGAGTAAGCATTCTCATTCCAGTAGGGAGGAATAGGGGCTAAAAAAGGAAAGTGTGGTCCAAAGTAAGACTGAAAGCCTGTAGGGCATACAAATACTGTAGTTCCATGTCTGGCATCTGGCATACACAATGGCAGCATCTGGGCTCAAACAGCCTCGGACAAGTCCTATTGCCTTGCCACTTGCAGCACATGTAGCCTTGTTGGGCTGACTCCACCTATTCCTGGTAGCTTTGCTAGGCAGGTGCTTCATGTTGCTGGCATCTCCAACATCCTAGGGTCTCAGTTATAAGTTGGGTTCCACCCTCAAAGCTTCACACACCAGCCCTTCAGAGGCTCTTCACAGGAAATAAGACTCTGGAACACATTGTCTGGCCTAATAGGATATTCGTTGTAACCTTGGTGGCAGCCTCCATGACCCTCAATTTTTACATTCTGCGTTCCTGCAAAATCAGTACCATGTGGATGATGCTAAGTGCTACTGCCATCTCAAGTGGTAGCTGGGCCCCTTTTGGCCAGGGCTGCATCAGTGGCCTCTATTTGCCCAGGCCAGAAAACTACTTCCCTGGATGGACTCTTGGCAGGAGTCCATCTCCCAAAGTACCATAGCCACTCAGGACAGCACTACCATCTGAGAACCAAACATCCAAACACATGACTTTTAGGGGACATTTTAGATTCAAACCACAACACCCATAATATGTACAATTTTTATGATTTTTATATCAGTTAAAAATAAATTTAAAAATTAGAACATCAAAGTATAATCTTCATCTCTCACCTGCAGGTTCTTCTTCTACCAATTTCAACCTCCAAGCTTATATATTTAAACAAAGAAAGCAAAAGAACTGGGCCAAGAAATTATAAACTTTCACTGTTATCTAAAATAACAAATAATTGAACACAAAAATGTTGGCTGGTAACTGACAGTAGTTTATTATGTTTTGTTCTGTTTTGCTTTGCATTTTTGTTTTGATTGTATATGATACAATTATATTAATATTTGTAACACACTAAGTGCACACTTTGCAAAGATTTCAAGAATTCTAAAAAGTTTTAGCATTATTACTTAATGTTTTACGGATAACAAAACTAAAGACCAGAGATGTTAAGTAGCTTCCCCAATTCACACATCTTGTTGTTAGGTGCTATTGAGCCAGTTCCAACTCATAGCAACCCTATATACAACAGAATGAAACACTCCCGACACTGCCATATCTGGCACTATGTTAGTGCTTCTCTGCTATTCACAGGGTTTTCAATGGCTGATTGTTTCAGGAGTGGGCTGCCAAGTCTGGAATTTTTACTCAAAGAAGTTGGCTCTAGAGCCAAAGCATTTAACCTCTCCCCCCAAACAGCTGACCAAAATCTCACCTCTATTACTTTTCTCCCATCTCCATGTTTTTATATGGACTAAATAAAAAGACATGACAGCCCAAGCCTAATAATTAGCACTTAGTAGGGCCACATTAAATCGTAGTTCATTTAATCATATATAAATACACCCTAAAGATTTAGATATTTAAATCCTGCTTTTCCATTAAATTCTCTTAGTGACAATTGCAAAGTCTGTTACATTAGTCCCCACAGAATTAACTTTTTTAACTAGTAACTAGGCCACCTGATGCCATTGCTTAGAAATTTCCATGGACATAAAGCCTATATAATTCAGGTATAATACCATCAACACAGCAGCTGCCAATCCCAGCTGCTTTATTTCTCTGATCGCCCTTCAGTACTTGAAGGTGAACTATTCTATCTGAAACTAACAATAAAACTTGCACCTAAAGAGTGAGCTGTAAAGGAACCAAGATGTTTCAGCCACACTGGTTTTCTGAATAATTAAGTCAAGTTAGTTTTGTTTTAGAAGGGTCCTGATAAACTAGCATGGCTGCAAAAGTGGTTGATTGTGGATTCTAACCCCTTCTACTCATCACTACAGTCTCAAAAACAGGAAACCATCCTAAAAAATCTTACTACAGGGTTACATGCTTTGACATATTGAAAAGATGTGATATAATACAAGTACAAAAGTGTGATTTTGCAGAAATTCTGAAATAGTACTTCTCACCAGAAAATATCACCAAATACTTCGGCTGTGACTTACCACCAAACTGTGAACAAGTGGCTCTCACCATCCTTATGGAAAAATCAAGGTAAATTAGGTTACTTGATTTATGCAACTTCAAACTGATCCTTTTGCTGGAAGATAACATTCATGATATTGAAACTACAGTACTGACAATCCAATTACTTTTGGAGGTACTGAGAGCATCAGAAACCAGTCAGGGTAAGTTTTATAAACATTTTGGGTTTACCCTACCTTTGCTCTTAATCATCCCTCCCCATTTTCCTAAAATGCATAGTTTGTGCACCATGTTCATGGCATAAGCCAGCACCAAGCTTTTGCTGCAGTTGGACATAACTCCAGTTTTCAAAGCATTTCTTCCTGTAGCTCCACAAAAATAGAAAAAAATATGGATGGCAAAAAGATTTTAGTTAAAAATATATGTCCATATCCTACAAGGAGCCACTTGCTTAGAGTGACAAAAACCCTGGTTTTAATCCCCAGCACTGAAAAAAAAAAAAAAAAAAAAAAAAAAAAAGCTTAAAACATTCACTGAGGAGTTAACAGCCATCTTCATCTCAGAAATAGTTCTCAACCTGCATGCTCTTTCCTGTCCATGCAGTTGAAATTGCCATGCTGAATTTAAAAGGAATCTCCTGCCTCCATTCTTAGTTCTTCAACTTTGAATTTTCCAAGCATGAAAATAGACGTAAATCATTAAATACTTACAACAGTTTTTTAAAGAAAGAGTTTGAAGTGAATGCTCTAAAAAAGAATTTCTAAACAGCAAATTTAATCCATAGCTACACGAAGATGTTGCTGTAAAAATTAACCAAAGCACTAGACCCATTTAATTTTAAATGTTGAGAGGCCTCTGCTGCCCAGAAAGTATCTTCTTTGCCCCAGATCTACCTTCCTAGCTCCTTGATTTCCCTTTACTGTTAGTCTTTCCTCTAATAGAGACAGAAAAAAGGGCCATTCTTTGCTGAAGATCACCATGATGACGTAGAGGAAATATTTGAGAAGAAAGAGCTGAGAGCAGAAAAGAAGTTTTCTCTTGCCCTTTGTTCATAAGAAGTATGAAGTTACTTCACTTGTTAGCAGAGTCTGATCTTGAGAAATGATAGAAAGCACCACTGCACCACTATTGACCATAGCACAGGAGTCCTAGCTTAGGATGATGGGGTCCAAGAAACAGAGAGAGACAGCCTCTCTGGGTGGACCACCCCCAGAAGGTATGCATAAAAATACTGTAAAGGTACCAGGCATGGGAGAAGGAAGAAAGGAAGGAAAGAGACACAGAGAGAGGGAGGGAGGGAGGAAAGAAGCAGAGAAAAGGAAAAAAGGAAAGGGGGAGAGAGAGAGAGAGAGAGAGAGAGAGAGAGAGAGAGAGAGAAAAGAAAAAAGGAAGCAAGCAAGCAAGGAAGGAAGGAAGAAATAAAGAAAGGGAAAAGAAAAGGAAAAAAGGAAGGAAGGAAGAAAGAAAAAAGGCAGGAAGGAAGGAAGGAAGGAAGGGAGAACAAAATACCTCATCATAAATTCCACATGGAGATAAAAGTAATAAACACATAAGAAATTAAGTGAGCAAATGATTGATACAGATATTAAGTGTTACTATTAGGTTATTTCTAATTCTTGATAGGAGTGTCCAACAAAGAGAATGGAAGAGGACACCCTACTCAACCAAACTTCATCAGTGACCTGTTTTCGATTTAGAGGTTTATCTATAAATCAGAAGGTACAAATGGCTATGTTTTCCATCTTCCTCATTTTCTATGTCCTGACACTGATTGGCAACATCCTCATTGTCATAACTGTCCTCAATGACCGCCAGCTCCATACCCCCATGTATTTCTTCCTCAGCAATCTGTCCTTTATCGATGTCTGCCACACCACTGTCACTGTCCCTAAGATGCTGAGAGACAGCTGGTCAGAGGAGAAGCTCATCTCCTTTGATGCCTGTGTGACCCAGATGTTCTTCCTGCACCTCTTTGCCTGCACAGAGATCTTCCTCCTCACTGTCATGGCCTATGATCGGTATGTAGCCATTTGTAAACCCCTGCAGTACATGACAGTGATGAACTGGAAGGTATGTGGACTGCTGGCTGTGGCACTCTGGACAGGGGGGACAGTTCACTCCATATCCCTGACCTCACTCACCATCAAGCTGCCCTACTGTGGTCCTGATGAGATTGACAACTTCTTCTGTGATGTTCCTCAGGTGATCAAACTGGCCTGCACCGATACCCACATCATGGAGATGCTCATTGTTTCCAACAGTGGGCTCATCTCTGTGGTCTGTTTTGTGGTCCTTGTGGTGTCCTATGCAGTCATTTTGGTGAGCCTGAGGCAGCAGATCTCCGAGGGCAAGCGGAAGGCCCTGTCCACCTGTGCAGCTCACCTCACTGTGGTCATATTGTTCCTGGGACACTGCATCTTCATCTATTCTCGCCCAGCCATCAGCCTCCCAGAGGACAAGGTGGTGTCTGTGTTCTTCACTGCTGTCACCCCTCTGTTGAATCCTGTCATCTATACCCTTAGGAATGAAGACATGAAGAATGCCTTAAACAAGTTAGTGGGGAGGAAGAAGAAAGAGGAAAAATGAAAGTGTCTATGCCTTTAGGATACATGGTACTCCAAGTCAACAAAATGCCTAGCAGGAAGTTATATATCATATTTGTCAGACTATGATCTATAAAATTTTCATCTGGCCCAGTATCTAATAATCATAGCAATAGCTATGATTAGTATCCTATGTCATGTTCTATAAGTTGTTATACAAGGCACTGTGCATTTATTTAGCTCTTTCAACAACCTTGGAAGATAGGTGTTATGCTTATTTATACATGAGAAAACAAAAACTCAAAGAGAATAAATAAGATTCCCAAATTTGCCCACCTAGGAAATGAAGAAGACATGATTTAGGGACACTAGAAGTATAGCTCATAGGTAGAGCACATGCTTATCATGTGGGAGGGCCAAGGTTCAAACTCCAGCATCACCAAAAAGCAGAGAAAAGGAAAGAAGAAGGAAGGGAGGGAGGAAGGAAGGAAGATAGGAAAGAAAGAAGGAAGGAAGGAAGACCGGCCTCAAGTCAGGATTCAAACCGAAGCATATCAAAACAAACTGAAGCTATTTTCATTACATCATGCTACTTCTCTTTGCTTCTCTGTTAGGGTGATACCAAAATCTAAACCTTCAGATTTCTAATCAACCTTTGCCCACATCATTCACTTAAATGATTGCTTCAACACTTTAGCAAACACTGATGAATCAAAGTACATTTGCCTATGACTTTGGTGACCAAGGAAGACTTTGAACCATCGATGTTACTGATATTCTTAAGAATCTGGCAGAATCTGCCATGAGAGCAATGAAATGGTAATATTTAATTATTCCTTCATTTGACAATACTTACTGACAGCCTAATTTGTGCTAGTACTTTGTTTATAGAAGCCAATAAAACGTAAATATAGACATTCCTTTATGGATTTCAGAGTCTAGTAAAAATAGAAAACAAAAACATGAATAAATGAAGTTTTATCATAGATGCAGCAAATGCTGTTGAAGAATACAGCAAGTACTCTTAGAAAGTAAGGGAGAGACAGACTGTATAATAAGTGGTCCAGGAGTGTACATTGAGTGGTTCCTCTCTGAGGAGGTGATGTTTAAGCTGAGATGTTAAAGATTCGAAGGAGACAACCATGCCATGAGAACACAGAGGGGATGAACATTCCCAGCAGAGGAACTGGCAGGTTCAAAGACCTGTTGTGAAAGAACTGACAAATCTCTGTGGTCAGAAGTGAGACTGCAAGAAAGATGGCAAAGGAGTGAAATTGGAGAGGTGAAAAAATGTCTATGTTTTCTCAAGGAGTTCTTCAGTATAATGGGAAGCCTCAAGAATGATGTAAACAGAGAAATGGCACAGTATGACTTATATTTTGGTAAAATTATTTTATTCACCCAACTAAACATTTATTATTAAACCCTTAAGAGCTACCCAGTATTGCTCTAAGAGCTGACAGAAAATACCAACTATGATAAAAATGGTCTATAATCCAACTCCTTGAATTTACTTGAATTTAGTTGTAGCAGAGTGGTGTGTGCTCAGTGGTCTGGATAAACAAGGAATAGAAAGAGGGTCTTCCAGGCAATGATGTCTCATATATGTATTTACAAAAGAGCTTAGGATATTGGAAATCAACTTTCACTTGGCTTTCATTAATGAGAAAGTCATACTGATATTGAGCTGGGATTTCCTAGGCTGTCAGTGAGAATGTGATCAACAAATCTCTGGGCCAAAAAATCATTTCTACTTTTCATGGTATTTTTGACAGAAAGTATGTTGGGGAAAAAATTCAAGCTACACAAGCCATTTCAGTTATAGAAAGATGTGATTATGAAGGTCTTTGGAGTCTTTTTCAGGTAGCACATGTTAACTTCCAACAGGCAAATCTAATAATTAGTAAAGCCTTTCCTAAAGATAACTCTCCAGATAATAAGAAGCTATATCCATTTGCACTGGTTCATGGAATAATTGATCCAAATTTGAGAATTATGAAATTTGTATAAAAAAAATGTTCTTTTGCCAGGTGTGGTAGTGCACATCTATAATCCCAGCACTTGGAAGGCTAAAGGAGGAAGATTGAGAGTAGAAGGCCCACCTGGGCTACATAGTGAGACCTTGTCTCATAAAAACAAAAACAAATTAAATAACTGTTCTTTTATTACAGGCAATGGCAGACAATAAAGAAAAGGAACTTTCCAAACAACCTACACAATCACTTTGTGCAGGAATCAGCCACATACAGAAACACATACTACCTGACCATAGACAATGCTTCCTGGCAGTAATTAAGGTGGTAGCTGGTAAAACTATGACAGAATGATGTCACATTTGCTTACTTTTTTATAGCAAGCAAAATTTCTAATACTACCCATTATAAATTGCATTAATCTTTACAATTGTCTGGGGACATAAGATAAAACATTTATTCTCCATTTCTCAGAAAGAATTTCAGATTTAGGGATAAGATAAAATGTGTTTAGTTACTTATTGAGCACATACAAGGTAAAGAATAAAATGAAAATATCTTGACCCTTGGCTCTGTGGTTGTCTTACTTTAAAGGGGAAAAAAGAGTCCACAAATCAACAGCTCTGAAATTATATAAATCCAAGCATCCTTAATTATTTCCTTCTGGATTTTTTTTCAAATAAACTTTAGAACATTCTTAGAAATTTTACCCAAAGTATTTTGTGGGATTTTTATGATAAGTACTGTATACTAAATTATAAGTTAGTTTAAGAAGGTCCATTTTGTTAGCAATGACTTTTATTGCTATGCAGCAACAGTATGCCTCTTTATCTCTTCAGGTTTTCTCAGCATAAATTCATAGTTTCTTTCATAGAAGCACATATGCTTCCTTAACATTGGCCAAAAGAATTCATATGAACAAATCTCCGTTAACTTTCTATTGGCTATAGTTAATTATTACAAATTTAGCAGCTTAAAACAACATAAATTTCTTATACTATAGTTCTGTCCCCCACTTATCTGTCAGCTTGTTGTGCTTTGGTGGCTTGCAAGTTACTGTGACACTGAAAGCTATGCCACTGGTATTTCAGATACCAGCAAGGCCACCCATGGTGGAGAGATTTCAGCTGAGCTTCCAGACTAAGAAACACTAGGGAGAAGGACATGGCTAGGGAGAAGGACACTACTTAGCCATTTAAAACTCTATGAATAGAAGAGAAACACCGTCAAATATAGTACTGGAAAATGAGCCCACCCAGGCTGGAAGTCATTCAAGTAACGACTAAGGAAGAGTTGCTTCCTCCAAGTAGAGTCAACCTTAATGATGGGAATGGAGTAAAGCCCCTGGGACCTCCTTTTGATGATGTGGCACTACTCAAAATGAAAAGAAACATAGTGGCTGAAACATTGGGCTCAAACATAAAAAGATCATAAAAAGATCAAACATAAAAAGATCACAGTGCCAGGTAGTGTTTCATACTGTTGTACATAGGGTCATTATGAGTCAGATCTGACTCCACGGCACCCAACAATAACACAGTTCTATAAACATTCAACACAAATCACACCGCACTAAAATCAAAGTGTCAGCAGGGCTGCATTCTTTCTGAAAGCCCTAGGGCAGCCATCCCCAACCTTTTTGGCACCAAGGACCAGTTTCACAGAAGACAATTTTGCCATGGGTGGGGTTAGGGGCTTAATATCAGGATGATTCAAACTTTGGAAAACAGCTATAAATTCAGATGAAGCTTCTCTTGCTTGGCTACCACTCACTAATTTAGCAGCCTGGTTCCTAACAGGCTACAGTGTGGTACTGATCCTCAGCTTGGGGGCTGGGTTGGGGAGACCTGTCCTAGGGGAAATATCCATTTCCTTCCCTCTTCCAGCATCTAGAGGTCACTTGCATTCCTGGGATAGTGGCCCCTTCCTCCATCTCCAAGGCCTATAACCATGAATCTCTCTGGCCCTTCCATGCTCAAATCTCCTCTGTGTAGCCCAGACTGGCCTCAAATTTGCAATCCTCCTGTCTCTGCCTCCTGAGTGCTGCAATTGCAGGTATGCATCACCATGTGCAGCTTTCTTCTCCCATTTTAAGAGTCTTTGTGATTACAATGGGTCCACCTAGGTAATCCAGCCACTAGCTCTATCTCAAAGTCAGCTGATTAGCAAAATTAATCCCATCTTCTACTTTCATTCCTTTGCCATGCAACCTAACATTTGAAAGGTAAAGGGGGAACATTACTCTGCCTAGCATACTATCTGTGGTCCTTTGTTTGTTTGTCTTGAATTCCAAGAAGCTCCAACTAAATTTAGTTTTTAATTGTGGTAACTAGTTCATCACTATTTCCTGATACATGTATTTCTCCAATTCTTATAAATTCTGGTTTCTATTTTATTTAGCATGACTATTTCTTATGTCTCTATATTGTAAATTATCACAAATAATATCTTTATGAAATAGAAGAGGCATAGTGTATTTTTAATCCTATTTGTTTCATTCATCTTGTTGTTGTTAGGTGCAGCTGAGTCATATCCTATTCATAGGGACCCTCACAGGGTTTTCCATGGCTGACTGTTTTGGGATTGCCTCAGGAGTGGATTGTCACATCCTTCTCCCATTTTTGCAGTGCTGGGAATAAAACTCAGGACCTCAGAGACTGCAAAGTGGCACTCTACCAACTGAGCTAGATCGCAGCCCCTCATTCATCTTACTAATAGTAAAAACTGATAGAAATAGTAAAAAATAGGACAGAAAGGAAAATGTAGGGAACCTGAGAAAGAAAAAGAGCCCTTATCCCAGGATCTGATTTAAATCTCACTAGCTGAGAGCCAAGAATTACAACATAACTAAAAAGAAAACTATTGTGAGGGCTGAGTGCATAAAGACATTATTTTCGGATATTTCAAATGAAAATGTTAAAATTTCAATGAGCCATGCTTAACATCAAAAAACATGTGACCTTCAAGTTTAACTTTATTTTTTCATCTGTAACTTCCTTCTCTGTGAATCTCACAAACAAGATTATAGACCATGTTTGCAATCAACATATGGCGAGAAACTTCTTTGTGACTTAGTAAAAATTCCTTTGACCATTTCGACCTAGATATCGTGAGAGCACTCCTTTCTTATCTGTAAACCTGAGTAGTAGAACTCCTGGACCACCCTATAGTCCCAGCTTACTAAATAGAAATTCCTTCTTAAAGGAAGAAAAATCCTATACCTAAGTTGATATGTAAAAATGCACAGTCAACCTTAGTGAAGAAGGGACAATATAAAGAATAGAAAGAGGAGGGAGGGAACTGGCAGAGGGAAGTGAAGAGTATGGAAGGTGAGATGGGGAGGAGAAACAATGTAAAGGGACAAAGGAGGAAAGGATAATCTCAATGTAAATGATGCAACTTCATGAGTACATGGGAAAAATAGGGGAAGAGAACCCAAATATGCATATGAATTTTACTATATATTAGTCAAAAGGTTCCATAAACCTCATAAGTTGATAAAAGTGTGATCAAAACTGATGTAATAGTTGCATAATGGAAAAACCCAATGCCATATTACTCTGTACCCCACCAACATTTACCAATAAAGGGAAAAGAAAAAAGAAAAAAAAGAAATTCCTTATACTGAAACATTTTTGCTTAATCTTTTCAATCCTCTAAACTATGTAACTTCTCCCTTTCACCTATGTTTCAGTTTTAGCGGTGCTTCCCTCTGATCCCTAAACCTGAATAGTGCACCTTGTAAAGCCACCTTAAGCCACCTTACAATTTTATTTACAAAAGAGGAAATTCATTAAGATTGTTGTTGTTGTTAGGTGCCATCGAGTCGGTTTCCGACTCGACCCTCTGTACAACAGGGGAAACACGATTGTCAGTGCTTCTCTGCTGTTCATAGGGTTTTCAATGGCAGATTGATTTTTGGGAGGGGGTTGCCAGGTCCTTCTCCCAAGCCTACAGCTTCTGGTGTTCCCACATGGTCTCCCATCCAGGTACTAACCAGGCCCGACCCTGCTTAGCTTCCGAGATCTGACGGGATCGGATGCCACAGGGCTACCGCTGCAGGCATTCATTAAGATAGAATACATAAATTGCAGGTCATGCCTGTAATCCCAGCAGGTAGGGAGCAGAAGCAAGTGGATTGCAGGTTTGAGGCCAGAGGCTGTCCCAAATAAAAAATAAATAATGGGCTTGGGGGTGCAACCCAGTGCTAGAGCACTTATAAAGTATGTGCGAAGCCTTGGGCTCAACCCTCAACTACTACCAAAAAAAAAAAAATAGGTAAACTTGTTCATTGTTTTTTTTTTTTTTTGTACTTTACTTGATCTTTAAACTGAGTTGTAAATTACAATTGACCAATGTAATTCCAAAAGCCACAAAATCATATATATAGCCATGGTTAAGACATTCAGGTGCAAATCCCTCTTGAGAAGCCCCCATCCATGTCTTGGATGTGTACTATTATTTTCTTAAACATCTCTTTTACTCTCTGAATGCCCATGCTTAACCCTAAAGCATGCACTGTCTCTTATCTCTAATTAATAAACTGTCTCAATAGCTTTTCTTTACACCAACTGCACACAGGAAGAGAAGGAAATTTCAGAAAAAATACCTTTCACAATAGCCCACCAGAAAATTAAATACCTTGGAATCAATCTAACCAAAGACCTTTCAGATGTCTACAAGGAAAATTTCAAAACATTAAAGAAACAAATAGAAGAGGACACTGAAAAATGGCAAGACCTTCCCTGCTCCTGGATAGGGAGAATTAATATAGTAAAAATGGCTATCCTACCAAAAGCAACTATAGATTTCATGCAATCCCCATTAAAATTCCACTGACTGACTTTACAGAAATAGAAAAAAGATCCAAAAATTCATATGGAACCACAAAAGACCACATATAGCCAAAACACTCTTAAGCTGCAAAACTAATGCAGGTGGAATCACAACCCCTGACTTCAAGCTATACTATAGGGCAGTGGTAGCAAAAACAGCTTGGTACTGGCACAAAATGGGCCTGAAGACATATGGAACAGAATAGAAGATCCAGAAATACCTCAACACACCTATAGCCACCTGATTTTCGACAAAGGAGCAAAGCAAGTAAACTGGAAAAAGGATAGCCTTTTCAATAAATGGTGCTGGGAAACATGGTCATCCGCATGCAGAAAAATGAAAGCTGACCCCCATCTCTCAATATACATGAAAGAATAAAAGATCTCAATATAAAACCAGAAACCTTAAAACTAATAGAAGACAAGATAGGCAATACACTCCATCATATAGGCATAAGAATGTATTTCCTTAATAGGACTCCAATTGCTCAAGAAATTTCAACAAGCATAGATAAATGGGATTACATGAAATTAAAAAGCTTCTGCACAGCAAAAGAAACAACAGAGTCAAGGAAACTCCCACTGAATGGGAAAAAATCTTCCCATCCTATATATCAGACAAAGGTCTAATTACTAGAATTTATAAAGAACTCAAGAAAAAAACTCCCAAAAAATCAAATAACCCAATACACAAATGGGCAAAGGAACTGAGTAGACAGTTCTCAAATGAAGAGGTCCATAAAGCCATGAAACACATGAAAAAATGCTCAATATCCCTAGCTGTTAGGGAAATGCAAATTAAAACAACTCTGAGATTTCACCTTACACCAGTAAGAATGACCAAGATTACTAAAACAAATAACAACAAATGCTGGCGAGGTTACGGAGAAAAGGGAGAAATCTTACATTGTTGGTAGAGCTATAACTTGGTCCAACAACTGTGGAAATCAATATGGAGGTTTCTTAAAAAACTGAAAATAGATCTACCGTATGACCCAGCTATTATACTATTGGGAATTTACCCAAAGGGAGATGTGTCATCATACCACAGAGACACCTGCATCTCAATTTTCAATGCAGCACTTTTCACAATAGCAAGGATATGGAATCAACCAAAGTGCCCACCAACAGAAGAATGGATAAAACACTATGGTACATATACACAGTGGAATACTACTCAGCAATCAAAAAAAAAATGAAATAATGCCATTTGCAGCAAAATGGATGGAATTGGAGAAAATTATTTTAAGTGCAATAACACAAGCTCAGAAAGAGAAACACCACATGTTCTCACTCATATGTGAGAGCTGAATCAAAATTATAAGAAGGAAAAATCCTATACAAAGGTTGGATCATAATAAAAGAAAAAAAAGCTAAGAATGGTATTATTATAGATGGTCTAGAAAATGCATGTAATAGTTCTGACAGGGTAAAAAGAAAGTTCACTTCAGGAAAAGTTTCTATCTTAAACAGAACTGGAGCCCAAGGATATATGAAAAAAATATTACCATAAAAAAACAAGTAAATGGTAGAGAAGTCTTTGATGGGGGGGGTGGGACAGGGGGAGGAAGCATACTAGAGGGTAAGGGGGAACCTATATGAATAATGTACAATAAAATGCATATATGGAAATGTCACAATGAAAAGCATGTGAGAATGAATCACATTAAGATGTACATTAAAAATTTCCAATAAAAATAAATAAATAAATAAACAAACAAACAAACTGATTTTGTTTCACTCTGATTCATCCTGAAAACCTTTTTGGTAATGGAACCAAGGACCTAACTTCACCTGAGAGCTGGTACCTAGATGGGAAATCCTCAGGAAAGACGGCACAGCACTGGGCTGCGTCTCCTGTTGCTGCTGACAAAAACCACCTGAAACTCACAAAAGCTTGTGTCCAAGCTTCCTGTATGGAAGGGTGGAAGAAACCATGTGATTATTTTCTAGATACTTGCACTCAAATTGTGGCCTTGGACTAGCAGCATCAGCATCACCTGGAAGCTTGTTAGAAATGTAGAATCTCAGGCCCAAATCCAGAATTTCTCAATCAAAATCTGTGTTTTACAAAGATCATCAGGTGATTTGTATGCACACTATGCTTGAGACCAGACCACGTGTGCTGTGGGATAGAAAGAATCAATGTTAGAAGAGGAAGGTGACGTGAGTGGCATGGAAGTCTAGTTAGCCAGACTTGGGGGCTAAAAAGGGAAATAATGGCCAGGGCCTGGGGCCAGATTGGCCATTGGTGATTTATTCTGACAGAATATTTCAGGTACCCTCAGTGTTTATTCTCTTACATCCAAGGTCCCTATTACTCTCTAGCACAAAGTTATGAGTCATAACTTGTAACATTCATGGGGACATACCTATTTCAAAAATGAGCCCCCTAATACTATAAGGATCACATACGATAAACATTAAAAATACTCCACAATTTTCACTGCTTTTCCCACATACCTCTGATCATACTTCTATTCATCCTGTTCCCCAGGAACAATTAATCTACACCCCCTGCTTATAAGTCTCCAAACCTTTGCTCCTTGGACCCTTTTCTTTCTCCAGTATCTCATGTCCAGCTTTCACTCATATTTTAATTCAATGTTTTTTAGACACAGTGTGGTGTAGCAGGTTCCTCCAGGCTGGACATGAGGAGCATCATCTTGACACAGAACACCTGGGATGACCTCAGGGACCTTGACCCTACAGCCGTGGCAATGAAATAGGCAGGACTATACTACAGGCAGAGCTAGGCCTATAGTAAGGGTAGTAGACCCATCAACATTCCCTCCCAGAGGGAGAGGAGAAGAGGGCTGCAAGACCCTCAGGAGACTACCAGGAGACCCTCATGAGTCCCCCACAAGACCTCCTCTGAGGTCCAGTCACTAGCCCCACTACTCCAGCTGCACGTGGTGCTCAGTTACCTAAGAGACAACAACTGCTTGAGGGTAAGACTCGATGGTGGTGCAGCTTCAGGACATCTCAATGGGAACTCCTCAGATTGTACCCACTGGTGGAGCAGCATGTAAAGGCTGTCCATGAGTCATCCACGCCCCCTTTTGACCAAGCCCAATAGATTCATGGCTCACAAAGTTTAGCATAATGTGATCCTTCCTTTGGTATGTTTGTTTCCTTTTGGTTTTCATGGAACACAGGAATTCACTATATAGCCCAAACCGGCCTCAAACTCACAGTTCTCCTGCCACAGCCTCCTGCATACTGGGATTACAGGTATGTTCCACCATTCCTAGCCTTTCAATTCAATCTTAAAATCAACTTCTTCCTCACTTCTTCTCTGATTTCCCTAATAGGAAGTAATTTATCCTACTGATGTACTTGCTCTGGAATATATCTATACCTTTCTTACCACACGTATCATTGTCAGCCTTGCAGTATAGTTATTTGTATGTCTACAACTTCAAGATCTGACACTAGCTCATATTTTTCTTTCTTTCTTATAAGATAAATTTAACTTATAATTATGAGTGAATTGATAAATGAGCTAATGCACATGCCTATCACCTATGGACTAGAATTCCATCTTTAGCAATTAGTTATTATTTTGCTTGGTTTATTTACTCTCCAATCAAAATTCTAATGGGAAGTGGAATTGGCACAACTATCACAAAACTTTGACCAAAAATTATTTGGATTTCTAGATGCAAACATTTCCAATGATAGAATCATTAAATAGCATTCCTCTTTTATCAATGTATCAAGAACAATAGTAAATGAATGGGGGTCATTATTCCCACCAGGAGTGAGTAAAACCTGGAGTAAATTTTATCTATGTAGTCACTGATCACTCTGTGTGTGCAAAAACAGAACCTGGAGAATAATGTAAAAATAAAAGATGTCCATATCATCCCCCATAAATAAATTTTTTATTATAATTGAGATACTTATATCAATATGAACAGCTAATATTTGATGCATTAATTATCAGTTACTTTATTACAAATTACCACAAATTTAACAACATAAGACATCACACATTTATTACTAGAGATGTTTTTCTTTTGGTGCTGGGGATCAAACCTAGGACCTTGCATTTGCTAGGCAAGCACTCTACCACTGAACTACGTCCCCAGCCCAGAACACAGATATTATTTCACAGGTTCCAGCCATTGAAAACTCTGAGGGTCACTATGAGTAAGACATGACTCAACAACACCTAACAACTACAATTGCCTCAGGAATTTCAGTGTGGTTTAGCTGGGCCCTCTGCTTCAGGGTCTCTCACAAGGTTGCAGTCAAGTTATTGGCCAGGCTAAAACCTCATTAAAGACACCACAAGGGAGAATCAGCATCAAGTTCAAGTGGTTGATGGGAGAACCACAATGCCTCAAGGCTATTGATGAAGAGTGTTGGGACTTTTCTCCCCATTAATCAGAGACTGCCCTGAGTTTGTGAACACACGAGCCTCCGCTCAACATGACTTTCCTCACCAAAATAAACAACAGTGAGCAGTGGCTAACAAAACAGAAGTTACCGTTATATAACCAAATCACAGAAATGACAACCCATCCCTTCCCTTTTGCCTTATTTTACTGATTAGATGCAAGTCATAAGTCCTCCCCAAACTCAAGCAAAGGGCATGATACAAAGGAATGAATGACCTGAGGTGGGGATCAACAAGGACAAGGACAGCTAAAAGAATAAATTAACCATAAACCAGAAGAGACTTACTCTCATCTTAGTAAAGTTTAAAAAGCTAAGCCTTAAAAGTTTGCCTCAGGCTTTATTTCTTGGTGTTCTTCATGCCTACTATTTCCCTAATGATCTCACCCAGTCTTGTGACTTTAAATGCTCTCTGTGAGGTGCTGATCCCATAAGTTTATCTCTAGACTTGACCTCTGTCCTGAATCCCAGAGTTATATACCCTCTCCACTTGGATAACTAGTAGAGACCTCAAATGTAGAATGATCAAAATAGAACTGCTTGTTCTCCCTTTGGGAAATACGTCTTCAGTCTTTCCCATTTAAAATAATGGCATCACCATTTATCAAAAAAAAAATTAGTATAGTAGACAAACACCTCAAATAACCACTACAATGTATAAAACAGGTGGCTTCCAAAGGCAATAACCCACAGACAAGCAGTGGCTTCTCAGCTATACCCACTCCCAGAACTAAAACTGAACTGAGTTCCAAAAATTGTATTCTTTTACTGGCAAAACCAGAGACTTCTTTAAACTTTTTGAGTTATTTTTCCTTACCTGTTTCACTATTTATTTAAACAATAGTTTATTTAAATAATATTTAATGATTTTTCTCTCAGCTGGGAGTGGTGGCTCATGCCTGTAAACCCAGTGACTCAGGAGGTAGAGGCAGGAGGCAGCCTGCATAACTTAGTGAGATGCTAACTCAAGATAAAAAATAAAGAAGGGGCTGGGGGTGCATCTCAGTGATTGAGCACCTGCAAGGCATGCACTAGGCTCTGGTTTCAGCCCTCTAGTACAAAAAAAAAAAAAAAAAAAAAAAAAAACCTTTTCTCTATGACAGAAGTCAGGGCTTGGGTTTAGCTCAGTTGGTAGAGTTCTGCTCTGCACTTTCTGAGGCTCCGAGTTCAATCCCCTGCACCACAAAAATGGAAGAAGGACCTGGAAGCCCACTCCCAAAACAATCAGCCATTAAAAATGCTATGAATAGCAGAGAAGCACTGACATAGTGCCAGGCATGGCACAGTGTGGACGAGTGTTTCATTCTGTTGTACACAGAGTCACTATGAGTCAGACCTGACTTGATGGCACCTAACAACAACAACAAAGACAGAAGTCTACCCTGCTCCTTGCCATTCTACCTAGCTATTTTAACTCTACTTTTGATCTCTCTCTCTCTCTCTCTCTCTCTCTCTCTCTCTTTTTTTTTTTTTTTTTTTTTTTGCGGTAGTGGGGCTTGAACCTAGGACCTTGCGCTTGCATGCTCTGCAAGTGCTGGACCACTGAGCTGCACCCCCAGCCCATTTTTTTACTTTTTGAGACAGGGTCTCCCTAAATTTCGCAGACTGCCTCTGGTCTCAAACTTGCGATCCTCCTGCCTCCACCTCCCGAGCTGATGGGATTATAGGCATGCGCCACCTTGCCTGGCTACTTTTGATCTCTTCTTAAGGATATGGCCACAATAGGTCTGTAATCCCAATGCCCATCATGTATATAATTTCATGAAAAAAATTGTCTCAGCCTGAGCTGCTTCATGGCACTTTTCACCTCCTCATTTCTCAACGTGTAGATGAGAGGATTCAGCAAAGGGGTGACCACAGTGTAGAAGACAGACACCACTTTGTCAATGGAGAAGCTGGTGTCTGGCCTAGTGTAGATGAAGATACAGGGCCCAAAGAAGAGAGCCACCACCATGAAGTGAGCTGAGCAGGTAGACAGGGCTTTCCGGCGCCCTTCCACTGACTGTTTTCGAAGAGAAACCAGGATAACTATGTAGGAAGTGACCAAAGCCAAAAAACAGGTGAGGGAGATGGTTCCACTATTGGACACAATCAGCATTCCTGTGAGGTATGTGTCTGTGCAGGCCAGCTTGATGACAGGAGGCACGTCACAGAAGTAGCTATCAATAATGTTGGGGCCACAGTAGGGCAAACGAATGGTCAAGAAGGCCTGCACTAATGAGTGGATGGTAGCCCCCAGCCAAAGAGCAAAGGCGAGCTGTATGCAGATTCTCATGTTCATTACATGGGCGTAGTGTAATGGAGTGCAGATAGCCACATAACGATCGTATGCCATGATGGTCAGCAGAAAGATCTCAGCACAGGCAAAAAGATGTAGAAAGAAGAGCTGTGCAATGCAGTTGTCAAAGGAGATGGCCTTTCTCTCTAAAAGCAAACCTTCCAGCATCTTGGGCACAGTGACAGATGAGTGACAGATGTCAATAGAGGACAGATTGCTCAGGAAGAAATACATGGGGGTGTGGAGATGAGGAGTGAAGACTGTGGTGATGATGATGAAAATGTTCCCCAAAAGGGTTAGCACATAAGTGACTGAGAATGCTAGGAAAAACAGTATCTCCAGCACCCAGTTATCAGTGAGTCCCAAGAAGACAAATTCAGTCACTCTTGTTTTGTTTAGAGCATCCATCCAATGACCTTGGGGTCCAAAGGACCTTGGAGGGAAAAGTGAAATTTCAGTCAGCTTTAATATTATAGGAATGGAACTAATTGAAATTATTAGGTAGCTAGCTTGGCCATTAGCAGGCAATATGAAGGAAAAGCTCATGCTGTTTTGCCAAGATAAATGGAGCCACATGTGTCTCTGAGGACATTAGAAGGACATTTTCTAATGGGTCCCACGTCCTACCCAAGCCCTTGAGCCAGGTCACACTATGAACCCAGAGCTGGGCACCCAGGACTGATGTCACCATTGGGCATGCCCCAGTTTGAGTAAAAGTAGAGGGAACATGCATCCACGCTCTCTTCTTCTACAATCTCTCTCCTTTCACTCATCCCTCTCTCTCTCTCTCTCTCTTCTTCCTCTCTTCTCATCTCTCTCCAGTAACCATGTGCATGTCTCTCCCTTCTCTTGGGCTCACCACCTTCTATATCTACCCTAGGTACCTTTCCATCCTAAAGCCTGCTTACCTCCCCTGTTCTCTGGCTTCTTCACCCTCTCCTGAGGGATAGAAACATCTTTATGCCAATTAACCTTGGGAATGCTGATTTTTCCAAGTTCCTTTGCAGCTCAACCTAAGCTTCTCCCTGTGCCTCAGTTTTCCCTGTAATTATTCCTTAAAGGTGTACTCTCTTTAATAAACCTTATCTATACTCTCTATGATAACTTCTGGCCTGGATATAAATTCTTTTATATGCTGAATACAAGGACCAAGCTTTTACTGCCAGATTCCAGGACCTGCACTCAGGACTCAGCTACCCACACTCCCCATATCTCCCTGAGCCAAATGACTTTGTAGTCCTATCTGAAATGCTTATTTATTATCAAGGCACACAGAACATAAGACCAACTTAATCACAGTTACAGTATATTTACTACATATCAGGATAGGCCAAGTACATCAATTCTTTTATGGTACTTAACTGTAAAAGAAAGTAAAACAAGAGATTTATTTTTGTCCTTCATTAAATTAAAATTTTCTTAAAAAGTAATAGACATACATGAATTACCCCTTACGGCACTTAGCAAGTGACTTACACATAGTAGGTGTGCAAAAAAAAATGTTTTATTTGAATTAAACCTAACTTCTTAGATAGGCTAAAAAAGAATCCAATCCTTCCTTCACAATGGAGCTAGTAAGTTACTTAAGAAATCTAATTCTTTTAATTGTGTAAGATGATTTCTCCCCTAGGAGGTAATATTGTATAAATACTAAAGTTATGTTATTCCTAATTTTCCATACTGGTTGGTTGGCCAAAAAATTGTAACATTTTGAGAAATAATCTTTACATATCACCAAAAATGTTTGCATTCTTGAGCCAATTTTTTTCATGTGTAGTAATCTCCTAAAGCTTCCAAACTGCATAAAAAGCTAAAAGCAAAGAAATATTACTTATAGTAGTATTTTAAACAACCTAATAGTCATGGGCTTTTTGGAGTTTTTTGTCTGCTTGTTTGTACTTTTTTGGTTTTTTGTTTTGGAAATTTGAACGAATTTAGTGGAACTTGACTAGAATTATGTTGCAGCCATTAGAAATGATTGTTTTGTCAGGTACCATTGAGTTGAACCCAACTCATAGCGGCCCACATAGGGTTTTCTTTTTTCTTTCCTTTTTTTTTTTTTTTTTTTTTTTTTTTTTTTTTTTTTTTTTTTTTTTTTTTTTTTTTTTTTTTTTTTTTTTTTTTTTTTTTTTTTTTTTTTTTTTTTTTTTTTTTTTTTTTTTTTTTTTTTTTTCAGTACTAAGGGTTGAACCCAGGGCCTCTTGCTTGTATGCTTTGCAAGTGCTGAACCACTGAGTTGCACCCCCAGCCCATTTTTTTACTTTTCAAGACAGGGTCTTGCTAAGTTACGCAGACTACCTCTGGTCTCAAACTTGCAATCCTCCTGCCTCCACCTCCCAAGCCACTGGGATTTCAGGCATGCGCCACTGTGCCTGGCTCCATATAGGGTTTTCAATGGCTGATTGTTTGGGGATTGCTTTGGGATGGATTGCCATGTCCTTCTCCCATTTTTGCAGTGCTGGTGATTGAGCCAGCATCCTCAGAGAGTACAGAGCAACAGTCTATCAACTGAGCTAAACCCCAGACTATGTTCATCTTTAGAGCACTTATAAACTTGAATTTATCTGAATTATTTGCATATATATCTATTACCTGCCTGTACATATATAAACTCCTTGAGGGCAAGGACTTAGGTCTGTCTTGTTTACTGACACATCCCTAACACTTGTGTTCCTCAGGATGAGATCCCAATACCCAGCCCATAATATATCCAGTAGTGACTAAGATCCATTCTCTAGGAATGCAAAGACCACTGAAGAAATGTTGGGCAGCGCCTGCCCTAAAAATTCATTTAGAAAAAAAAACACATAATTGAAAAAGATAGCAAGTACATAGTGCCTGTTGGAAGTAGGAAATTTATCACTCTCCTGGGTTATTGTAATTGGGGGGAAGAGTTTGGAGGAATGCTGGGAATTGAGCCCAAGGACTTGCATATGCACGGGCTCTGTTCTACCACTGAGCTACATCCCCAGCCTCTCTCTCTGTTTCCTAAGATTATTTTCTTCTCAAAGATGTAGAGCACCTCCTTCAACCTTCTCATTGTATCTTTCTCTACTTTTCATCTTTTCCCTCTCATTGCTGACCATCACATTGATCAATTTTTTTCTGCCATTTTTCTTCTCTCTTTCCCCATCCCCTGAAAGAAAAAAAGTCCAGCTGGCTTAAGACACATAATCAAAAATTTGAGATCTGCTGGGCATGGTGGTGCACACCTCTAATCCCAGCATTGAGAAGGATGGTGAATTCAGGACAGTCTGAGCCCGCTAGTCAGACCCTGCCTGCAAAAATAATAATAATAATAAAGAAGTGATGTACATTGGGATGGCCTGAAGGAAAGAAATGTGCACATACTGTTGTTGTTAGTGACTTCTGAACAGCTCTATGTTGCTGTAAACAAATTAAGTTTGGCTCCTTTAGTCAACCAGTGAACAGACAGATGGATCACAAAATAATTTGATGGATGAGGATGTTCAAGTACGGAAAAAAGTTAGGCTTATGGTTTGGAAAATAAGAATGTCAAATAGAAATTACTGAATTCAAACCATTGAGTTAAAAAAAAAAAAAACAGCGCAGAAATGGCTCTTTGAGTTTGGAATATAGCTCTGAGGTAGACACTTCCATAGCATGCAAAAGGCTTGGCTTTGGTTCCCAGTACAGAGAAGGAAGGACAGAAGGAAAGAAGGAAGAAGGAAGGAGGAAGGAGGGAAAGAGGAAGGAAGGGAAGAAAGACAAAGAAGAAAAAAAGGAAAGTCTTTTTATTGACTGACTAGTAGGGCTTTTTTAAAAAGTAAATTCTTAGTTGTGGTGGCACATGCCTACAATCCCAGAATTTGGGAAGCTGAGGTAACGGATAGAAAGACCAGGCCAGCCTGGGCTACAAAGTGAGATCCTGTCTCAAAAATAAATAAATAAAAATAAAAATAAAAATAATCTTAAAGAAAAAAAGGTATTTGGGAAAAAAAAAACAATTGCTTCATTTTAAACTGACAATCCAATGTATCAAAAATTTTAACTAAACTTTCATTTGTAATGTAGAGCTCTCACCTTTTAATCTACCAATAGAATAAAATAGTAACTAGTAAGTGGAGTGTGAAGAAATTAATCATAGAACTACTATGGAAGTAGGCTGCTGCCATGTTGTTCTATGAACACTGTAGGAAATCAGAGAGGAAAAATGCCCATCTCCACCAAAAGAATAACAAGTCCTTAGAAATACTGAAAGATATTTTCTTTCCTGTACTGAGCATCAAATCCAGGGCCTTGTGCATGCAAGGCAAGTGCTCTACCACTGAGCTACATCCCCAGCCCAAAAGTACTTATAGATCCTTAATGAATACCACAATGCCAAAAAGTTTTAAGGTATCCATTCAGCCCAAGACCTTCATCAAAACTCTACGCAACTAGGAAGCCATGGTGATTGTCCTTTCTTACTCCAACAATGGTTTATTTGTGAAGTCTTTCCTAGTATTACAAAGATTTGATGGGTTATTAGAGAGAGGATTTTTAAGAACTCACATAGAAACAAAGACATAATATTAGAAAGGAAAAAGACTGAAAAGAACAAGAAAAACTGCAAGGTACAGACATGCCTACCAGATGCTGGCTCACTCCTCCCAGCCACTTCCATGACCACCACTTCACAAAGAGAGCTTGAGACTTGAAGAACTGAAAACCTCCAAGCATTCACATATTAGTAGCATACAAATGTGCCCTTCAAATCCTACATGACACCTTCCTCTATCTACTCTCCAAGCCTCTGGTCTATAACATCTTCCAACCCTGACTCATTGAACCTAGACTTTTGGCCTCCACTTTTCTTTTTTTTTTTTTTTTTTTTTTTTTTTTTTTTTTTTTTTTTTTTAACTTTTTTTATAAGTAAGTTTTAATGTACAACTTAATGGGTCTCATTGTGACATTTCCATATGCCTTCCACTTTTCTTGTCTCGTCCATTACCACACCACATCTTGACCTCAAGTTTTTACATATTCTCCCTCTCCCTGCCCCCAACCCCACCCTGACACAGGGTCTCATTATGCAGCCCCTGCTGGCCTCAAATTCATCCTCCTTCCTCAGCCTCCCAAGGGCTGGGATTACAGGGATGCACCATGATACCCAGCTCATATATTCTTATTAGAAAAGTATGGCAGCCAGGCACCATGGCACACACCTACAATCCCAATTAGAGAGGCTGAGGCAGGAGGATCACAAGATCAAGGCCAAAGGTACCTGCACAATTTAGCAAGACTCTATCTCAAAATTAAAAATGTAAAAGGGACTAGGGGGTAGCTCAGTGGTAGAGCACTTGCCTAGCATGCAAGAGATCCAAGATTCAACCCCAAGTATGGGGGGGGGGAAGAAGAAAGAAAAGAAAAGAAAAAGAAAAAAAATACAACTGTATAATGGCAAATCTAGTGGGAAGAATACTCACGATCCCACAATCTAACTTAAATATTATTATAATCAACTTTCATTTGTTCTAATTATATTACAAGTATATAATTTTAAATTCTATTTTCATTTAGTATTACAAATATATCAGCAAATGACATTTCATCACATATATGTGGCAGGACATATGTATCCATTCCAACAATAATAGAATAATTTATTCTTAACATTTCACTGAGAAATCTTATTAAAAACATAGATCAAATCATGTCATTCCACTAGTCAAAGACTTTCAATGGCTCCCCATTCACACACTGTAAAAGTGAACTCTTTATATTGGCCTATGAGGTCCTAACCAATACAGCTCTCCATTACTTCTATGACCTTACCTTCTGCCTCTCTCCTCTTGCTCATCTCCAATCATTGTCCCACTCACTATTCCTCAAATATTCAGAACACAATCCCACATTAGGACCTTTGCACTGGTTATTTCTTCTGTTCAGAACCTCTTCTCCCAGAGATCCCATGATCAGCTCCCTCACTCATGTAATATCTGTGCCCAAACATCACTTTCTTAGTGAGGTTTATGCTGATGAACTACTTAAAACTGAAACTCATCCAGAATCTCCATTACTTTTTTGGGGGTGTTTGTTTGTTTGTTTGTTTGTTTTGTGGTACTGGGGATTGAACCCAGGAACTCGCACTTGCATGCTTTGTAAGTGCTGGACCACTAAACTGCACCCCCAGCCCTTTTTTTTTTTTTTTTTTTTTTTTTTTTTTTTTTTACTTTTTGAGACAGGGTCTCACTAAGTTATGCAGACTGGCTCTGGTCTCAAACTTGCGATCCTCCTGCCTCCACCTCCCAAGCCACTGGGATTACAAGTTTGTGTCACTGCACCCGGCTGCTCCTTTTTGGTTTTTTGAAAGCACTGATCATTTTCTAAACTGCTATATAATTCACTTTGTTGTTGTTAGGTTGTCATCAAGTCAGATCCAACTCATAGCACAACTCACAGTACAAAAGAACCACTACCTGATGCTGCTATACACACAATCTTTTTATGTTTGAGCCCACTGTTGTAGCCACTATGTTCCTTCTCATTTTCAGTGGTGCCACATCAGCAACTAGAGGTCCCAG
Source organism: Pedetes capensis (assembly GCA_007922755.1). NCBI lineage: Eukaryota > Metazoa > Chordata > Mammalia > Rodentia > Pedetidae > Pedetes > Pedetes capensis. Next base: position 25,429 of record VMDO01017581.1, read on the forward strand.
CGTTTTACTGCATTCCCATCATTAAGGTTAATTCTACTTTGAGGAGGCAACTCTTTCCTCAATCGTCTTTTTGAATTCCTTTCAACCTGGGGGTCTCATCTTCTGGCATTATATTTGACAGTGCTTTTCTGCTATTCATAGGGTTTTCAATGCTAATTGTTTTGGGAGTAGGATGCTGAGTTCTTCTCCCTAGTCTGTCTTAGTCTGGAAGCTCATCTGAAATCTGTCCACCATGGGCGGCCCTGCTGGTATCTAAAATACCAGTGCATAGCTTTCAGCATCACAGCAACACACAAGCCCCCAAAGCACAACAAGCTGACAGCCATGTGGGGGATATAATTCACTTATCTATTATTCATTATTTTCTGTCTCCTGCTGATAGACTGAAAATTCCATAAAGACAGAGATCCTTTTTTTATTCAATGAATGATCCAAAGTAGCTAGAAAGGTATATAGAACATAGTAGTAGCTCAATAAATACTTTCAAAGGATTATATACATTCTCCAATAGTAATTATCCATTTAAGAAAAGATTATTAGAACACCCAGTGTGATAGCACACACTCGAAATCCGAGCACTCTGGAGGCTAAGGCAGGAGAATCAAGAGCTTGAGGCTAGCCTAGGCTACACAGCAAGACTTTGTTTTGAAAAATCAGAAGGAGGACAAGAAGGAGGAGGAAGAGAGTACTAGAAATGAATTTACTAGCTCAAAGGTTGTGACTCAAAATACAATGTTTCTAAATAGATTTCTAAAATATATGCAAAGGATTGAGTAATTCACTCAGCAACTGCTTGAAATGAATTTTGAACTTTCCAGAGCCTACACTCTCAATCACTGTGCCATGCTGCTTAAAATAGAATAAATAAAGAACAAAGTGAATTTTAGGAAGCTGTAAGATCCAACTATGTACCCCTTGAAGGAATGGAGATATCTCATCCAATTTACTATCCACACAGTAATGTATTTGACAGAAAAGAGGAACTCAGTAAATGTATGTTAACTGGAAAAAAACTTAAAGTAACTTTACAAATAAAAAGCATGAAAAGTTCCAAATTTGGGTGGAACAAGTTGATCTATGCATCAAAATAATTCCCCATATTTTTAGATAATCACTAGAACTCTAATCTACAATGGGTCAATTGAACTAAAAGAACCAGAATCTCCACTGGACATAAGTACTATACATATTGGTGTGTATTGTATACATTGGTATTTTTCACGAAAGAGTGAGGTCAATGAAAATCTGTTCCTTTCTGCCATTTGCCTGCCTTTTTACCTTTCTCCTGAGAGCTCTGAAATTCCCACATCAGCTCTATAATATAGATAATAACAACTTTCCCCCTTTGGAGATCACTTATCTGAAGAATATAGTGACTTATCAGGGATCAAAGTCCATTGCTTCCAGACTGTCCCGTTTTAGCCTACTGATATTTACTGTTGCATCAGAGATAATCTAAACCCTACGTGTTTATTCTGCCTATTCTCTGTTTCTATTTGATCTCTATTTCAGTATTGCAGGCTCAATCCTTGGCAAGGACATACTTGGAGCAGGGTCCTTTCGCCAAGAGGAACCTGAGATTCCATCACTAAAAAAAAAAAAACTCTCGTTTTAGCTTCAGAAGAATCTACAAAATCCTGAGCTGCCAAGACCTTGCTTACATGTATCTGCTATGAGAGAACAGCCTACACAGATTGAATGTCAGGAGCTCAAAAGAAAAGGCAAAGGACATGCTCATAGAGACAGACTTTAAACTTTGACATCTTTATTTCTTTAATGAAATAAAATGCAGCTAAGTTTCAAGGATGTTTTATAACTTGCTCAGCTTTTGCACTGCAGGATTACAACTCTGTCCCAGTTCTCCTGTCACCAGGTCTTTCCACTATTCAGCAGTTTGCTGAAGAGAGCCAAGTTAGATTAACTCTCAAACCTTTTAGTATATTGTATATAGTTTCATTTTAAAAGATTTTATTCTATATTCTAAATTGCATCCAGTTTTTTTGTTTGTTTGTTTTTGTTTTTGTTTTTGTTTTTTGTGGTACTGGGAGTTCAACCCAGGGCCTCATGCTTGCATGCTCTTCAAGTGCTGGACCACTGAGCTGCATCCTCATCCCATTTTTTTTACTTTTTGAGACAGGGTCTCGCTAAATTATGCAGACCGCCTCTGGTTTCGAACTTGCGATCCTCCTGCCTCTGCCTTCTGAGCCGCTGGAATTACAGGCGTGTGCCAGCTTGTTTTTTTGAAACTTGATTCTTCACAGTATGTAAGGAAACAATCTACCCAATTGCCAACCAAAACAGGGAAAGAAACCTCTGAGAAAGTAAGATGCCCTGAGGTTTCAGAAGTGAAGGTTAAGCTAAGAATCAAGTGATGTCTTCCTGTCTGCATACAGAGAAAGCCTTCAACATTGCATCTCCATACATTTCAGGGATATAGTCCTGGTGAGTTAAGTCCCAGAGAGTGACCCTGGGTAGAGAATCCCAGGGGGCTGAGTGAGCTACTGTGCCTCCACTGTAGTCCTCCATACCTTCTCTAGGGCATCCCAAAACTGATCTTCACACTGACTTTCAAAGCACAGAAAGGACAGGTCTTCTTTAGTGATAGCAAGGACTGCCATGCTTGACAAAGAAAGAAAGACTGGATGACCATGTGCCAGTAAAAGAGATTTAGTTTTTCTTTAGAAGGTTGTATTGTGCTCAACATTCATTCTGTAAACTATATTCTAGGTATTGTGCAAGGGATTCAAATACAAAGTGGCAGAGGAAAGCGATGATCTTGATCCCTCCTGATCTCAAGCCCCCATAGTCCTATGATGCTTTCAACAATTAAGAAAAAGAAATAGGTGCTGTAGTAAAATCTAAAAGAAAACAAGTTAAAATCCCAGGCATCTTGAGGAATCCAGGAGTGTATATGTGTTTGTGTGGTGTGTGTGTTTGTATAGTGTGGATGTGGGTATGCTTGTATATGTGTGTTTGTGTGTGTAGGGAAATAGGTACCTTCATAGAAAGTGGCACATTAAAAATATATGACTGATCCTGAAAGGAGAAAAGACGTTAAAACAACTTTAAGTTAAAAGTTCTTCTGTTAAACTTCTTAACACACTTATACAACTTCTCAGATAAGCAGCTAAGAAAGAGTCTTGCTGAGGGCCACACCATAAATGCAGACATGTGCAAACCACCAAGGCATGGCAGGCAGCCCGGTAAAGACATGGTAAAACTTACCAATTTTCTCCAGTTGTGTAGGGAAGGTTTAGCTGATTGGTATTACAATGATCTTTCATTTACTTTTCTCATAATTCCTTCTAGAAATGAAGCACAAGAAGCACAATAATTTTTAAAAATAAAATACACTGTGATTTGAGTATTAGTAGCTAGTATTCTGTCTGAATAATTTTACTCTGGTATTATTGGTCCCTGGATTTTTTTAGTTCTTTTCATTCTCTACAAATTTTGATTTGTCCTTTCAGGTTTTTTTGGGGGGGGGTCTTCTTTTGGGCCAAGTAAGGTAGAACTAGGTCTATTTGCCATTCCCACTTTAAGCAGTAACTACCATGGGCACCATTAGAACTGTATTTCAATCCATTCCAAAATCTCTTACTTAAACGTCAGTTATTCATTCAATAAATATTTTTATAGAAATCATTTATTTCTAGGTCATACAAGTAAATAGCATACTTTAGGGAGTATGACTTGTTACTAATATTAAGTTTAAAATTTTGTACTAAGAAAATATAAAAATTTTTAAGGAGTCCATGTCAAATCAAAGCCAGTTAGCCTTAGGTTCTATTGATGTCCAGATGAACTAATGAACATTATCAAGTAAAGACCTACTTTGTGAGTTATACCTAAATAAAAGCAGGCTTTGTGGAATATACCTCTAATTTCAGAGGCTCAGGAGGCTGAGGCAGGAGGATCACAAGGTTGAGGCCAGAGACACCCTGCACAACCTAGCAAGACCTTGTCTCAAAGTAAAAAATTTAAAAAGGGATGGGGTACAGTTTATTGGTGGAACACTTCCCTAGCATGCATGGGGCCCAGGATTGAACCCTCCAGTACCACAAAATATGAATATATACACATATATATTCATAAAATTAATGTTTTGACTTTTTTTTCTAATTTATTACAGTAGAAGACACATTGCCATTACTCTGCCTGGCTTCAAACACACTTATCCCCTAATTCTTGCCAGTTGCTGATGCAGTTCTGGAAGTCCTCCTTTGTGAATGTCTGTAGTCTCAACCTTCATCATGACAATGTTCCATGTCACATATAGCTTCTGGTACAGCAATTTCTGTCAAATAGAAATATTGTGGTATGTCCTCATCCACCTTATTCACAGGATCTTGCATCTTGCAACTTCTAGCTCTTCCCCAAAGTCAAAATGACCATGAAAGATAAATGTTTTGAATGGATTCAGGACCTCGAGGCAGCCACCACAGAGCAACTAATGAAAAAAGATGTCCAGAACTGCTTCAGAAAGTGGCAAGAACAATGGAATAAGTGTGTTCAAAGCCAAGGGAAATATTTTGAGGGAGGTTAATGGCAATGTATCTTTTACTCTAAAAATTTTTTTAATTCAAACATTCACTGTATCTTTTGATCGCACCTTGTATACATATATATATAGAGAGAGACAGAGACAGAGACAGACAAAGACAGAGACTGAGCCTGAGCCTGCAGCAGTACCACCCTAGCATCCAACTCCATCAGATCTCTGAAGCTAAGCAGGGTTGGGCCTGGTCAGTAGTTGGATGGGAGACCATGTGGGAATACCAGGTGCTGTATGCTTAGGAGAAGGACCTGGCAACGCACTCCCAAAAAACAATCAACCATGGAAAACCCTATGAATAGTAGAGAAGCACTGACATAGTGCCAGGCATGGCACAGAGTTGGGGAGTGTTTCCTTCTGTTGTACATAGGGTCACTATGAGTCAGACCCGACTCAATGGCACCTAACAACGTGTGTGTGTGTGTGTGTGTGTGTGTGTGTGTGTGTGTGTGTATAGAGATAGACAGAGAGAGAGAGGGAATATACTTGTAAGTCACTTGACTTTATTGTCATTATGGAAAGCAGGAAATAATTTTATTCTTTTAATTACTACGATGGTTAACATTATGTGTTGATTTGGCTAGGCCATGGTGCCTAGACATTTGGTCAAATGGTAGTCTACATGTTGTTGTGATGGTATTTTTAGATATGATTAAAACTGAGCTGGGGATATAGCTTGGTGGTAAAGTGATTGCCTCATGTGCATAAAGCCCTGAGTTCAATCTCCAGCATCATAAAAATAAAATAAAATAAGCCAGGCATGGTGGCACATACCTCTAATCCCAGCAACTCAGGAGGCTGAAGCAGGAGGATCACAAGTTCAAGGCCAGAGGGAGCTCCTATTTCTTAAAGAGACTCTCTCTCAAAATAAAAAATTAAAAATCAACTGGGGGTGCAACCCAGTGATAAAGCATTTGCAAAGTATGTAAAGCCCTGGGTTTAACCCCTAAGTACCTTAAAATCTCTCCTCTCTCTCTCTCTCTCTCTCTCTCTCTCTCTCTCTCTCTCTCTCTTTCCCCATCATCTTCTCTCTCTCTTCCCCCATCTCCTGTAACTTTGCTTCTGCTTCTCTGGAGAACTCTAACACAAGTACCAATGGCCTTAAAAGCAGGATGTGATGACGTTTAAGTATACCGGAAGATCACTGTTCATTTATCACTCTCAGGAGAGAATCTTCTCTTGAGTGTTGTTTTATCTTCTCTCCCCTTTCCTCAGCACCCACCTTGAATAAGAACAATACTCTTATAAAGGTGAGACAGCAAGAGGATAGGAAAACTCAGAGACATCAAATCAATCAACCTTTTAACTCTGTTATAAACTGTGGCTCTCTTTAAGGTCCAAAGCAATATTCTTCAATGTACAATTAGTAATATATGTTTATACTTACCTTACCAGTTCAAAATAAGGTTCCCAACTCATGACAGCATCAATTCCATACTTCCTCTAATGATTCAATTATCCTTTTATATTCTGTTATAGAACAGCACCTAACAACAACAACATAGAAGCCTAGGACATAAAATCATAGAGCATAAAATTCTGCACAGGGTGAATTTCAGACCCAAAGCTTTGAGATTTTTATCTGACATAGGATTTTGAAGTGATCATTGCCTGATTATAATTAAACTTGTCATGAATGAACACTCAAGGGTATTATTAAAAGTTTCCCATCTCAATGCACTTCCTGTTATTAGTCTACTGATTTAGCAATTTAATAAATGGACAATAAACCCAGAACCCTCTAAATATGGAAGAGTCTCAAACCTTTGGCAATTAGGATGACATCAGTTTATGTGGCCACTGTACTAACCACTGCAATGTACACTAGGGATTCAAAGTCCATGGACAAGTGAAACTTCACCCTTGAATTATAAATAAATTAGTACCATTCTACACAGACCCAGGATGCCTGATATACAGCCTGGAACTAACTTAGTTTCCAGAAATATATGACTCAATACTTCCTTGTCTGGTCTACTGCTTTAGCAAGTACACAAAGCAAAAATGTAATCTCCACACTTTACAGGTTATCTAGGTGAAGTAATCTCTGTAAGCATGAAAAAAACCAAGATGTTTTATAACTAGTATTTAAATTGTTTTAAAAGTGTTTTGACTACTTAAAGCAAAAATAATAATAATGCATTGTGGAATTTCTAATATATGGAATTAAAGTACAGGAAAATAATAACAAAAAGACTAGAAAAAGGAAAATGGATATTTGAAAGATTCTTATACACACAATTATATATTATTAGTGATACAACTAATAAGATAATAGTGAAAATGAAATAAAATACTTTTAAAAACACTCTATACAAAAAGAAAAGAAAAAGAACATTGAACAAATGGGGAAAATAAAAAAAATCACAAAATGATAGATTTAAATCCAGCCACTTAAATAATCACATTAAATGCCAATGGCACAATTTCTATACAGAATAAATAATCTTATACCGCAAAATAAACAGATAAGTAACATAATTTAAAAATGAACAGGGATTAGGGGTGTAGCTTAGTAGCAGAACACATTCTTAGCATGTACAACACCCTAGGTTCAATCCCTAGCATCAAAAAAATAAAAATGGGCAAAGGATTTGAATAGAAATTTCTCCAAAGAAGATCTACAAATGGCCAATAAACCCATGAAAAAGTGCTCAACATACTTAGCCTTCAAGGAAGTGCAAATCAAAACCATAATGAGATAATAGTGCTTTATGCCCACTAGCATATATCTTTAATTAAAATGCCGAGTGCCAGAAAGGATGTAGAGAAATTGGAACCCTCATTCAATACTGGTAGAATTACAAAATGGTTCAGGCAATTTGGGAAACAATTTGGTAGTTCTTCAAAATGTCAAACATGGTATTACCATAACCCAGCAATACCACTCCCATACATATTAAAACCATATGTCCACACTTGTGCAATGGCACACACCTGTAATCCCAGCTACTCAGGAGGCTGAGGCAGGAGGATTATAAGTTCAAGGCCAGAGGCATCCTGCACAACTTAGCAAAACCCTGTCTCAAAAATAAGAAATAAAAAAAGGGCTGGGGGTGCAGCTCAGTGGTGGAGCACTTACCTAGCATGTGTGAGGCCCTGGGTTCAACTGAAAAGAAGAAAAAAATAAACTTGTACACAAATATTTATGGCAGCATTACTCATAATAGCAAAAAAGTGAAAATAATCAAATGTCTATCAGCTGATGAATGGATAAACAAAATGTGGTATATCCATAAAACAGAATACTTTTCAGTAATAAAAAAGAATGTGTTACACGCTGCAATGTAGATGAAACTTGAAAACATGATACTAAGTGAAAGATGGCTGTCACAGAAGATCCCATTTTGTATGATTCCATTTCTATGAAATGTCCAGAATAGGCAAATCTATAGATACCTAGTAGATCAATGTTTGCCAGAGGACAGAAGAAGGGAGGAATGAAGAGTGACTGCTGGTCAGCCTGAGGTTCTTTATGAGGTATTGAAAATGTTCTAAAATTGAGTAATGGCTATCCTTGTATGATTCCATTAATAGACTAAAAATCACTCAGTTGTATACTTGAGAGTGTGAATCTTATTGTATGTAAATTATACTCAATAAATTATTAAAATGTAGATTATCTAAATATTCCAATTAAAAGGCAGAGGTTGACAGATTAAGTAATACTAAGCTCTAGACTATTGAAAGAAATTCACTTTAAATACAAAGACAAAGATCGGTTAAAAGAAAAAGGATTGGAAAAATAATATTCCATGCTAGCACTGGTCAAAAGGAGTCTTGGTCAGGGTTTTGCAGAGCCTCCAACCCAGAGACACCAACTGGCATAGACAAAAAAAATATCTACAAGGAAAGTCTGTTGCTCCTCACTGAAGGTCAGGAAAGGAGTAGTAGTCTAACAACAGGAAATATTTTGGGCAGCACCCTCCCTGCTCCAGCCAAACACCAACATGCAAATCATACTTCCAAGTTTCAGGTGCTGAGCAGGGAACCAACTGGATCTTCTTCCCCTTCTGCCCTGCCAATGGCAGCAGGCTGTGCACTCTGATGTGTCAGCAGGTTGAGCAGGAAGCCGACTTTCCATCACTCACATGACAGAAACAAGTGATGCTCCAATTCCCCAACAAAGTAATGTCAGTGGGATCCAGCAACAAACTAAGCCTCCTTCTCCATCTGGCAACAATAAAGTGGAATGAGGTAGCTTGGGGTGGGGTAGTCAATGCTCAGCTTCTCCTTACCCCAGTGTCAACAGTGCCCAGGCAGGAGGTGAACATCCACAACCCACCCAGCAGCCGTGTAACTGAGCAAGGCAGGGGGAAACAAAGCTAATCAGAGCTCCTGTTCCCACCTGCTTGTCAGGGAAGCCCAGTGGGCCACTATGCCCCTGCTCTTAACCAGCATCAACCAGGCAGGAGGTAGGTCCAGTTGTTTCTCTCCTTTCCTCTCCTCCCTGATGGCAGCTGGCCCAGCAGAGCTGATCACTCCTTTTCAGAGGCATTGTGATTTAGTGCTGCCCCTCTGCTGGTAAGGGACCCCACAGGAAACTGAACATGCACATCCACCAGTCCTCACACTACACTTCCACAGGAAAACTTCCTGTTAAAAAAATTAACTAGGATCTAGAGTTTCATAATAAAATGTCTTTAAGGTGAGCCTACAATCAAAAATCACTTCTAACATCTGTAATCCCCATGACTCGGGAGGCTGAGACAGGAGGATCATAAGTTCAAGGACAGAGGTGGTCTGGGCAACTTAGGGAGACTCAGTCTCAAAAATATATATTAATTAATTTTAAAAATTAAATAAAATAAAAAACACTTCTGATTCTAAGAACTATGAAAATCACAAGTGATATCCACACCAAGATGAGTCAGATGCTGAAATTATTGGACAAAGATGTTACAATAGCTATCATAGCTTCAACAAGCAGTTAAAACTTCTCTTAAAACAAGTGGAGTGCTAGAAAATCTCAGCCAAATAAAGTAGAAATTATGGAGGAATAAAGTACAAAGTAGAAAATGAATAAAAGCTCTCAGAGTAAGCAGGGCAACGTGGTGCACGCCTGTAATCCCAGCGACTCTGGAGGTAGAGGCAGGAGGATCACAAGTTTGAGATCAGAGGCAGTGTGCATAATTTAGCGATACCTTGTCTCAAAAAATAAAAAATAAAAATAAAAAATAAAAATAAAGATCTCAGAGTAGAAGCAATAATAAAGTGGATTCAACAGAGGATAGAATCTGTGGACCTGAGAACAAGTCAACAGAATTTATGCAATATGAAAAACAGCAAAAAAATTGACTGAAAAAAAATCAATCTCAAAAACCTGTGGTACAGTAACAAAAGATCTAACTAACATTCATGTCACTGGAACCCGAAATAAGAAGAGGGAGAATGGGACTGAAAAATATTCAAAGAAACAATGCCTGAAAGCTTCCCAAATTTGGCAAAAGTATACTGGAAGAGATAATTGATTTCCACAGTATAATGAGGGTAGAGAGAAGCATAGCTGGAACACAGAGGATTGACAGGAATGTCTTGGTGTTTCCATGCCTGATGATGACTGTGAACAGTTGCCCTGAAGAGGGCATGGTAACCAGGGATTGAGGCCCATCTGTCATAATGATTGGATCAAGAAATGGAGACCAGCAGGAATGCTGAATGAGAGTGTGAGATAACCCAGAATGAGTGATAGAAGATGGAGACAATGGATAACAATTATCATCTGGGGACCAACCACAGCAGCAAGTGTAAATTTGTCCTACTAACTTTCCTGTTTCAAGCCTTTTTTTTTTTTTTTTGAGAAATTGTAGTCAGTCATTATCTTAAGGAATCAATGACAAGACAGAGTGAATATAATATTGGGCATGTGTGTATCAAGACGGCACAAAGGGTGAACTGAAGTTGTCATGGCCCTCCCATACCCACCCTATTGGCATGTTTCATGTATTAGTACACTGGCCCAGACTCCAGTGGTCAGCATCTACAACTGTTTGCCTGAGGGGGCTTTCTGGCAACTGGAGCTTTCTTTGCCTATGTTAATAGTGAACCGAAAGTACTAGAATATTTAATATCTCTGATGAGAAACACTTAGTCTATTACTGACAAAAGTTGGCAAATGAAGCCAAGCGCTGTGGCTCATGCCTGTAATCCCATCAACTTGGGAGGCAGAGACAGGAAGTTAGCAAGTTCAAGGCCAAAGGTAGCCTGAATAATTTAGCAAGACCCTGCCTCAAGATAAAAAGTAAAAAGGAGGCTGAGGTTCAGCTCAGTGATAGAGAGCATGCAAAGTATGCAGAAGGCCTTTGGATACAATCCCCAATGTCACACACACACACACACACACACACACACACACACAAAAAAAAAAAAAAAAAAAAAAACACTCTGTCAGAGCTAGAGAATGACAGCTCAGTACCAGAGCCCCTGCATTTAATCTCCAGCAGCCTTCTCCCCCAAGAAAGACTAAACCAACTCTACCTGGCTGAGCAACTCCCAAATTCCTAATCCACATAAACTGCAAAATAATAAATGTTTGCTGACAAAATAAATGTGTAACCACTACGTTTGTGGTAATTTCTTTTGTAGCAATAGATAACTAAGTGGATAAATATCCTAATTTTCTCACCCTTCTAGAAAAATAACTCTAAATTGGTGTTCTACTGGCATCAGAGCTCTCTAGCAGGGTTAAGTTCCAGGTGTCCAGAAAATTAACTTTCTTGATAAACTACACTTTGTTGGCTTCCTTCCCTTCTCCATCTCACTCCCCTACTGGGATTATCTCACAAATAACTTTGCTGTTGTTTGGTGCCCTGGAGTCGGATCCAACTCAACAGAATGAAACATTACCCAATACTGTTCCATGTCAGCACTGTTGTCAGTGCTTCTCTGCTATTCCTAGCTTCTGAGATCAGATGAGATCAGGTGCCAGGGTGGTATGGCTGCAAACTTGTACTCAAATTCATGTCTTGGAGTCTGCTTTGGGGGATCCTAAACTAAGATATTTTCCCAGCCAAGAGGGCACTTTTCTTTGACTTGTAATTTGCTGATATCAGAAATAAAATTTCATATATGTGTGTGTGAATATATATATGAATAAAATGAATAAAATTACATATATATGTATATATACACACTTTTGGGAGAAGGACCTGGCAACCCCCTCCCAAAAATCAATCTGCCATTGAAAATCCTATGAACAGCAGAGAAGCACTGACAATAGTGTTTCCCCTGTTGTACAGAGGGTCGCTATGAGTCGGATACCGACTCAACGGCACCTAACAACAACAACAACATACACACTTTTATATGTATATGTGTATATGTATATATGTGTATATACGTATATGTATCATATAATATACATATAAATGTGTGTATATATACATACATACATATATGTATATATGGATATATATACATACACACACACACATATATATGGAGAGACAAAGAGACAGAGAGAACTCTATACACACTAAGACTTTAAGGGAAATGCAGTGGAAAGGGAATATTATAATTCATTTCCATGTTTCCTCTGTCCTCAGAAGTTTTTATACAACCATAATTATTTTGGATACCCAATTATGGATCCTGTTCTTCTTGATTTATTATTACGTCATAAGCAGGGGGTTTTTGTGTGTGTGGTAGTGGGGGGTTGAACTCTGAGCCTCATGCAGGCATGATTTGCAAGAGCTACATCACTGAGCTGCATCCCTAACCCATTTTTTTCCTTTTTATTTGGAGACAGGATCTCGCTAAGTAATGCAGACTGTCTCTGGTCTCGAACTTGCAATGCTCCTGTCTCTGCCTCCCATGTCACTGGGATTACAGACATGAGCGACCATGCCCAGCTCATAAGCAGTTTTATAGCAGAATTTTTATATGTCTTAACAATTAGTTTTTTCTCCCTTTATTGGTAAATGTTTGTGGGGTACAGGGTAATACAGCATTGGTTTTTTTCCATTATGCAACTATCACATTACTTTTGATTACACTTTTATCAACGTCAAAGGTTTATGGTACCTTTTGACTAATGTGTAGTAAAATTCATATGCATACTTGGGTTCTAATCCCCTATTTTTCCCATGTACTCATGAAGTTGCATCATTTACGTTGAGATCATCCTCTCCCCCTTTATCCCTCTACAATGATTCTGCTCCTCATCCCACCTTCTGCAATCTTCACTTCCCTTTGCTAGTTCCCTCCCTCCTTCTTTCTACTCTTTATATTGTCCCCCTTTTCACTAAGTTTAACTGTGCATTTTTATATATCAGTTTATAAATAGAATTTTTCTTCCTTTAAGTAAGATTCAGCTCCCACATGAGTGAGAACATATATTTGTCTTAACAACTTTTATTGAGTGTGTAATAGATAGAATTTCAAGGAATGATCCCAAGGGTCCATCCCCTAATCCCCAGAATCTTGAATGTGATGAAATTTCAGTTGGATGATTGTTCTGTGTCATATGGCACAGTTGACCTGTGTTGTTGTTTTCGTTGTTAGGTGACATTGAGTCAGGTCCAACTCCTATTTACAACAGAACAAAACACTCCTCAATGCCGTGCCATGCCCAGCACTATCACCATTGTTTCTCTGCTATTCATAGGGTTTTCAATGGCAGATTGTTTCAGGAGTGGGCTGCCAGGTCCTGCTCCCTAGCCTGCAGCACCTGGTATTCCCAGGCAGTCTCCCAACCAAGAACTAACCAGGCCAACCCTGTTCAGCTTCTGAGATCAGGTGGGATAAGATGCCAGGGTGCTATGGCTGCAGACCAATTGACCTTTAAAGAGAAAAATATCTAGGTAGGCCTCATATAATCACTTCAGACTTAGAAGCACATGCACTTTGTCCAGTGGCAGAAGATGAAGCCAGAAAGATTCCAATGTGAGCAGGACTTAACAGACTGCTGCTGGTTTGAAGATTGAACTCACATGAGAAGGAACGTGGGAGTCCTAAAGAGCTAAAAGATACCCTGGCCCTCAAACAGCAAGCAATGAGGACCTCAATCCCACAACTGCAAGAAACAGAATTCTTACAGTAATGGGAATGACCTTGGGAGAGGACGCTGAGCTCCACTTGAGAACTCAGCCAGACAATGCCTTGATTTTAGCTTTGTGATATATTAAATATGGGTCCCTGATGAACCTAAGTAGACATGAGATGTATAGAACTGTCAGCAAATATATGGATGTTGTGGTAATTTGTTATACAGAAAATAGAAACTAAGTCAGCTTTAAAATATTTCATCAATCAAAATATGCATAATACTGTTATTTATATTTTACCATAATGAATAGGGTAACTATATGAATACGTCATATTTGCCAAGTCCAAAGCCTCTAAATCTCATTTTTCATCCATATCTCTCCTTTTTATTTATTTTTAGTTATTGCTGTTGTTGTTGTTAGGTGCCATGGAGTCAGGTCCAACTCATATCAACCCTCATAGTGTTTTCAATGGCTGATTGTTTTTTGTGACATTGCTTTGGAAGTGGATTGTCATGTACTTCTTCCATTTTGGGGGTGCTGGGTTTTGAACTGAGGGCCTCAGAAAGCACAGAGCAACACTCTACCAACTAAAATAATGGGTTTCATTATAACATTTTTGCACTTAAATATCTTTATAATTTGCTCATATTCACAAATCCATTCTTCTCTCTTCTTCCCCCTTTCTCCTCCCAAATAGTTCCCCTTCTGCTTTCTTGTCTTACATATTTTTTTTAAATCTAGATTCTGCACATGACAGAAAATATGTGGTATTTTTCTCTCTGAGTCTGGCTTATTATGATGCTTAATATTATGATCTCCAGTTCTACCCATTTTCCTGCAGATGACATAATTTCCCTCCTCTTTATAGCTGAATAAAACTTCGTTGTGCACATATACCATATTTTCTTTACACATCGATTTGTTGATGGATATCCATCTAGAACACATCTCTGTAAATTAGCATGCAAACATGGAAATATCAGGTAAAAGGAATATGAACTTATCAGATTTGATTCATATTGTCAGATTGCTTTTCAACCTATGCTCATTCAAATTCTATCTCAAAAGTTAATTTTATAAATTTGAATGTGAAAGTACTATTACCTCAGCCAAAAGGAATTCTGTTTAATCTTTGCCTCAGTTGCATATGATGCAACTGCAAATATCATGGTATGATCAGGTGCACCTTCATCTTCAATGTGACATCTTTACTTTCCAACACTTTAGAGAGGTCTTTTGCAACTTTTCCCAATGCAATGCATCTTTTGATTTCTTGTCTGCTGCTTCTGTGGGTGTTGATTGTTGGACCAAATGAAACAAAATCTTGAACAATCTCAATCTTTTCTCCATTTATCATGAAGTTGCTTACTGACTCAGTTGCAAGGACTTTTGTTTTCTTGAAGTCGAGGCACAATCTATACTGAAGGCTGTGTTCATTGATCTTCATCAACAAGTGTTTCAAATCCTCTTCATGTTCAGCAAGTAAAGTTGTATTATCTGCATGTCACAGTTTGTTAATGAATCTTCCTATCTTTATGCCACATTCTTCTTCATGAAGCCCAGCTTCTCAGATTTTCTCAGCACAGAGATTGAAGAGGTATGGTGAAAAACTACAGCCCTGATGCACACCTTTCCCAACTTTAAACCAAGCAGTGCTTCCCTGTTCTGTTCAAACGGCTGCCTCCTTGTCCATGTACAGATTTCTCATGAGTACAATTAAGTGCACTAGTATTCCCATTCTTCACAATGTTATCCATAACTTTTTGTGATCTACACAGTCAAATGCCTTTACAGTCGATAAAACATACATAGATATCTTTCTGGTATTCTCTGCTTTCAGCCAAAATCCATCTGACATCAGAAAGTGGTGTCTCTGTTTCCATGTCCTCTTCTTAATCTGGTTTGGTTTTCCAGCAGTTCCCTTTCTATATACTGCTACACTTTCTTTTGAATGATCTTTAGCAAAATTTTACTTGCATGAGATATTAATGATATTGTTTGATAATTTCCACATTTGGTTGGATCCCCTTTCTTGGGAAGAGGCATAAATATGAATCTCTTCTAGTCAGTTAGCCAGGTAACTGGTTTCTAAATCTCTTGGCATAAACAAATGAGCACCTCAAGTGCTATATCTGTTTGTTGAAACATCTCTATTTGTACTCCATCAACTCCTGGAGCCTTGTATTTTGCCAATGCTTTCAAGGCAGCTTCTACTTTTTCCTTCAGTACCATTGGTTTCTGACTATATGCAACTTCTTGAAATGGTTGATCATCCACCAATTCTTTTTGGCAAAATGACTCTGTGCATTCTTTCCATCTTCTTTTGATGTTTCCTGCATCATTCAACATTGTCCCTGTAGAATCTTTCATTATTGCCACTCAAGGCTTAAATTTTTTCTTCAATTCTTTAATCTTGAGAAAAACAGAGCATGTTCTTCCCTTTTGATTTTCTATCTCCAGCTCTTTGCACATGTCATTATAATATTTGATTTTGTCTTCTCAAGGTGCCCTTTGGAATCTTCTGTTTTGTTCTTTAACTTTGTCATATCTTCCCTTTACTTTAGCTACTCATCATTCAAGGGCAAGTCTCTTTTGACATGTAACCTGCTCTTTTCTTTTTCCTTTAATAACATTTCCTTTAATAACATTTGCTTTCCTCATGAATGATGTCTTTAATTTCATGCCACAACTCATCTAATCTTCAATCATTAGTTTCTAACACATCAAATCTTGAGATGGTTTCTGAACTCAGGTGGGATATACTCAAGGTCATATCTTGGATCAGAAACTCTTGTTTTTATTTATACACACACACACACACACACACACACACACACACACACACACCCTGCAGCTGTACCACTGTACCATCCAATCCCATCAGATCTCAGAAGCTAAGCAGGGTTGGGCCTGGTTAGTACTTGGATGGAGATCACCTGGGAATACCAGGTGCTTAGGCTTTGGAGAAGGACCCAGCAACACGCTCCCAAAAAACAGTCAGCCATTAAAAACCCTATGAAGGAAGCCGGGTATGGTGGTGCAAGCCTGTAATCCCAGCAGCTTGGGAGGCAGAGGCAGGAAGATCGCAAATTCGAGACCAAAGGCAGTCTGTGTAATTTAGTGAGACCCTGTCTCAAAAAAATAAAAAAATGGGCTGAAGGTATAGCTCAGTGGTCCAGCAGTTGCAGAACATGCAAGCACAAGGCCCTGGGTTCAACCTCTGTACCGCAAAAAAAAAAAAAAAAAAAAAAAAAAAAAAAAAAAAAAAAAAAAAAAAAAAAAAAAAAAAAAAAAAAAAAAAAAAAAAAAAAAAAAAAAAAAAAAAAAAAAACCTATGAATAGCAGAGAAGCACTAACAATAGTATTTTGCCTGTTGTACATAGGGCCACTATGAATCAGACACCAACTCAATGGCACCTAAAAATAACAACATATACATATATATATACATGTGTGCATACATATATATATATGTACATTCACATACAAATACTCTACAAGCTAATATTCCATGCTCTATTCAGCTTTATCTCATATGAGGGCAACCACAACAATAATCATTTGTAGACTGTAGCACTTAACAAACTTCATTGAAAGATGTGAAGATAGCATAAGGGAATTGTAGGCTTTTCTCTGTCTTGAGAAGCCCACTTCCCTGTCTTGGACATGTACTTTCTTAGGTTTCGATCCTTCTCTATGTGCCCATGCTTCACTCTACAGTATCTACTATCACTTACCTTTACCTAATTTTTAGCTCAGTTGGTAGAGCGCTGTGTTGCAGTCTCTGAGGTACCAAGTTCGATTCCCAGCACTGCAAAAATGGGAGAAGGACCTGGCAATCCACTCCCAAGGCAATCCCAAAACAGTCAGCCATTGAAAACCCTGTGAGGGTCGCTATGAGTCGGACTCGACTCAATGGCACCTAACAACAACAACAGCAACAACAAACTTCAAACTGCTTTACTATCAAAAAATAATAAAAATAAGGAAATTGCAATGCAGAAAATGAAAATCTTAAAATTGACTATAGATTTTTACTATTGCTAATGTCACTGACTGTGACTTGTGATAGGAATCCCCTCTTTGCTCTCCTTCATCACCCTGAATTGCCCATGTAGCTTATGTTTACTCTTCTTTCTTATCTTCTATAGATTCTCTGGATTATGTCCACGTTGTCCAAATATAAAGCCCCTAACCCGCATTTCTTGTCTGCCATACAAACCTCCAACATATGTTAAGATCATATCTCAAGAATATACCTTGTGGGGCTGGGGAGGAGAAACAATGTAGAGGGATAAAGGGGGAAAGGATGATCTCACTGTAAACAATGTAACTTCAAGAGTACATGGGAAAAATAGGGAATATAACCTAAACATGCATGTTTTACTACATACTAGTCATAAGGTTCCATAAACCTCATAAGTTGATAAAAGTATAACCAAAAGTGATATAATGGTTGCATAATGGAAAAGGCCAATGCTGTATTACTCTGTACCCCACCAACATTTACTAATAAAGAGGAGAAAAAGTAATCTAGTGAAGAGAACCCTACACAATTAATCAGTATACTTAACATCCTCTTCTGAAACACTTGCATTTGGAATTCCAAAGTCCAGTGTCTCCCCAGAGAAAATGAGAATCACCACAGTGATGTCTCCAGAGAAAAACACCTATCCTGTCCTGTAGGCAGACTCCATCTTGCAGCTTTAGATCTACAAGATACAAAGAGTTTTCATAATTCCATCTTGCATAAACAAAGGGTAGAGAAGTACTGAGATCAGTCCCAGAGCACTGGCCACATAACAGTGAAGTAACAAACTTACATTAAGATTATTATGTGCAGCTGGGCACGGTGGCGCACGCCTGTAATCCCAGCGGCTCGGGAGGCGGAGGCAGGAGGATCGCAAGTTCGAGACCAGAGGCAGTCTGCATAATTTAGCGAGACCCTGTCTCAAAAAAAAAAAGTAAATAATGGGCTGGGGGTGCAGCTCAGTGGTCCAGCACTCGCAGAGCATGCAAGCGAAAGGCCCTGGGTCCAACCCCCAATACCGCAAAAAAAAAAAAAAAAAAAAAAGATTATTATGTGCCAGTCCTGTTCAAAGGTACATAACATACATACAGACAGGGACTCATGATTCCCAACAATCCTATGAGGCACGTACTATTATTATTATTCATTCTTTCTCTGTGCCTCTCTCCCTCCCCCCGCCCCGCTTCTCTTATCCTCCTCCCCTTCTCCTTCTCCTTCTCCTTCTCCTCCTTCTTCTTCTTTTTCTTTTTCTTCTTCCTCTCTCTCTCTCTCTCTCTCTCTCTCTCTCTCTCTCTCTCTCTCTCTCTCTCTCTCTCTCTCTCCAGAGTCTCACTAAATTATACCAACTGCCTTTGTCCTCAAACTAGTGATCCTTCTGCTTCAGCCTCCCAAATAGCTGGGATTAGAGGTAGGCACCATTGAGCCTAGCTTATTATTCTCTTTTTATAGAGGAGAAATTTGAACCAAAAAAGTTGAAGTGACTT